>JACXSJ010000956.1:38465-94814 GCA_014851325.1 Pentalonia nigronervosa | reverse complement strand
CACTGGATCCGAGCCCCCCCCCCTCCCCCCCCCGCTCCTGCAACAACGGGCGCGTGGTCGTATGCATACCTGAGACGTGTCGGATTTGTGTACCGAGTACTTGTTGCGAATCGTAATAATTACAATGCCCGTATTGTTTCTTGATTACATATTAGTCGTTGTAATGGCTGCAGCACTCGCCCTTAATCGATATGCCCATAACTATATCACCGCCCACACGTGGGTACGGTATTATAAATCAGCGTTTCTCGCAACCTGTTATTGATGTGCGGACAGCCGCACTACGAGTACCTACATCAGACTCGCAGATAAGAGATAAGATTTTTATACTTACTTTTGGTATTTATTTCTTTCTGTTAAGCGGTTATTACGTATTTTGATTTTTTTATTACAATAAAATCCGTTCCCTATTAATAATATACAAAAATTAAATTAAGACCGTGTTAAAAAAAATAAATAAATCTTTAAATATTTTTGGAAGATTATTGAGCAAACCTCCTCGCGGTGTCTTCTGAGTAATGCTAATATTATAAAGGAAAATATCACGCCCAAAGGTTGTATGATGGATTTACGTCCTTAAGTGTTCTTGTTTTGGGTAAATTCACCCAAACGCATTCCCTTAACTAATCTACTATCTACCTATGTAATCTATTTATATTTTAACGATGACGCAAGACGCTTGTATATAATACTTGCTATCGTATATAAAGGGCGATTCAAAATTCATATCACGGCAACTTTATTGATTCAAAATATAGAAAAATATATGACGCGAAAGTGTTTTGATTTAGTAACATCTTAAATTATTTGTACATTTTATAATTTTTTACAATATTTTAGGTAGGTTTTGGACGTTTAACTTTAGAAATTTATAAAAACTTTATATATCTCTCAAGCATATAGAGTTTAGCATTAATTAATGGTGTTCAAGAACTAAAATGTATATAATAATGTGTGTATAATATTACGATAGCTGTTGGGGACGCATTTAAGATAAAATAATAATGTATTACACTTAGCTTTCGACACGAATAACACGTATAATATGATATCGTTTTTCCGTAATCGTTCGATAACGTGTTTGAGACGTTTTCTGACTCGCTGTCTCACCCCCCCCCCCTCCAACCACCTTCATCGTATGCGGCAGCCGTTGTGTTTTTTATGCATAATATTATGATCATGTGTGCGTTTGCAGCGGTCGTCATCGCCAGAACGATAGTATCGCATAATATTTAGCTGCAGCTCAGAAGACCGCCATATAGTGATGATGATCTTTCGATTGCTTCTGGTCGTCGGTTTTTTTTTTTTTAAGTACACATTACTATTGTTCACGGAGACGCGTGCTGCTGTGCGTTTTGTTCACACCAAATTTTTCTACACTGCGGTTTTTCCTCCCTCCGCCGCCCCTCCCTCTTGTCGTGGTGACAATTTTTTAGTCATTTTACCCGCATTCACTCTGATATGACGTAATATATTATATATCCACTAATATTGTAATAATATTATTGTATACTATGTATTCGGCGCAGCATATTTCTGTGTTTTTTTTTTTTACACAAAACTTACCTGCTGTGTCTACCGCAGTAGGTTTCTTTTACATACATATAAAATTCCAACCACGCTAATAATGTGTGTGACACACAGCGGAGATAAATCGTTGGTTTTTTTTCCGATTAGATTTCTACAAGACAATAATGTAATTAGTAGTGATGCCCGCATGTTATAACACGACGAAAATAAACGACTACGATAAATAAAATCGAAAATCTGATTGTCGTTTTTTATACGTTCTTTCCAACCTTTAAGATATATGATACACACGTATATATATATATAAATTGTTCTGTTGTTATAATAATGTGTAAATATTATTGTTACGAAGCATTGCAGTTTATTTAGCCCGCATAATGTGCTGTATAGAGCTGCAACATTATATATAGATAATAATATTATGTATTTTGAATTTAATTATTGTACTTACAGATAGGTACTGATCACGCGAAAATATATATCGTTAATACCTATTGTTAAACACGCAAAAAGCATGTTCATGTTATTTTTTAACAGTAACGTATCAAAATATTATTATTACAGTTGCTGTTTGAAAAGCTAGACCTCAACGTATTCCCTGAAAAGGATACAAGTCATATGTGATGTGTGCACCGCACATACCAGTGACTTAGTACACAACTAAACAACGTCGAACACACATATTAATATTAACTTACTAGCTGTGATAAGTGCCTAAAATGTAAAATTTTGTAAATGATACAGTGTTTTGTATAGTTTAATACTATACAACTCTACAGCCAATAAACAATATTGACTTCCAACCACAAGTTGATCAACAAAAAATTAAAACCGAAAAAAATCAGTTTCCGATGACATTTGTGATGCCGTTTTACGTTACTTTTCAAAGCATATGTCCGCACAAAAACGAAAAGACTGTTTAGTTTTTTTTTTTTTTTAATATGTCAGGGTGTCGTGTAACTCTCCGGCTTTGTAAAACTTGTTTTTGTTCAAAAGAAATGACGATGACGTCACATAGAATATGCTCATATATATATATATATATATATATATATATATATATATATTAGCTGTTGTAGCGAACAATATAACATAATATCTAGAAAGAAAACGGATCTGTAAAAGGATAAAAAAAAAAATAGAATATTTTTTTAAGAAAAAACAATGTATTAGGAAAAGTACCGACTACAATATCACAAAAAAAACATAATAGAATAATTTAAATTTAAAAGCTATAACAATGGTTTTTTTTTATATTCCAATTAATTACAAAATAAAATAATATCGCGTACCGCTATAAATATAATTATATATCGTACAAATACAATGTACAAACCGCTAAATATACACTAAAATGGAAAACAATATATAATATGATGCTGCACGAGAAGAGATAATATTATTATATATTATAGTAGTTTTTGTCATACATTCTGTCTATAGTTTGTGTGTATATATATATATATCTTTAAAAATCGTAGTTTACCCGTCCTGTACATAATACATAATAAGAACGAGAAAAATAAAAACAAGATGAAAGGAAATAAATTAAAATAATAAAATGTAATGTTATATAGGTATGTAGAAAGGAACGTCAACAACAATCGGTTCGCCTCGCACGAGAAAAAAAAATAATATTATAGGTAATGACAATAATATTATTACAGTTTATATGTCGCGTATATCTATCGTGTGTGTCCCCGCGGCAAATGTAAAAGATTGTCCAGTAGTCTTAAACCGGACAGACTCGGGTACGCCTGTCCTCTACATAATAATAATAATAATAATAATATGATATAATATAATATATAAATATATATTATTACACCCACAGTATACGTATATATAATATATAAAACAAAATTGTGTACGCACACACATACCACAACGCGCATGTCGTACCGTATATTATACATACGAATAAATAGTTTCTCGGCGTTGAAATTAAATAGGAAACGACAAAGTGTCTCTACTGCCCGCGACCCCCACCACTCCCCCCCCCCCAAAAAAAAAAAAAAACTGTCCACCCGTCACGTAATCCGTCGAAATCTCAGATATATTTTTTTTATTTTTTTTTTTCAAGAAATCTGCACACATCACGTTTAATATGCATCCTAATATCATATAATATACTATACGCACAAACGATCTGTACATCAATCACGTCATATCTTATAGGCATAATATTATTTCTTCGTCGCAAGTACGCGTATATATATATATATATGTTTTGTTTATTTATTTATTTTTTTTTGGGGGTTTTTTAACAGCACAGAACCATTATTTTTTTTTTTTTTTATTGTCCGCACAAATGTGTCTTATACATGCCGTTTTCTATGTCATGTCATATTATATATATATATATATATATATGTGTGTGTGTGTGTGTGTGTGTGTTTTATTTTTTAATTTATATTCATTATTAATATATAATATCCGTATCAATATATGTTATGTACAAAGTTAACTTTTAAATATTACCGTTAATAATATGTACAAAATAATGTTTATATAATTATTTATTTTTTTTGTTTTGTCTTTGGATTTACGTGTGTGTTTGGTCGAACCGCTCCTCCTCCTCCTCCTCCTCGTCAGGCCCGTTCGGCGTGCTGGACGGCCACGACGGATTCGGCGTCGGACGACGACGAGGCGGGCGACGGTTCGGCCACCACCGCGGCCGCCGAGTGCAGTTGCTGCTGCTGCTGCTGCTGCTGCTGCTGGTGATGGTGTAGATGGTGCTGGTGGGCCGCGGACGGTTGGAACACGATGCCGCCGCCGCTGCCGCCACCGAAGGCGCGCGCGTGATAGGCCGCGGCCGCGGGATCCTCGTAGAACGACCGGTACAGCTGCTCGTGGCGCGCGTAACCGGCCGGTAGCGACGGTACGGGCACGGCGGGCGGCCGTCGGTGGCCAGACGCCGCGCCGCCGACGGACGGCGGCGACAGTTGCTGGTGATGCGGCGACGGCGGCGGCGGTGGGGTGGACGGCGTCGTCGTCTCGACCGCGGCCGCGACCGTCGTCGTAGTGGTCGTGTCCTTGCTAGCCATGTCGGCCAGCGACCAAATGCGCGGCTTCGGAGCGCTGCTCTGCGACGGCAGGAGCCCGCCGCCGACTCCGCCTGTGGCCGGCGGCGACACGGACGCGAATCGGTGATGCGGTGGCGCTGCCGACGGATGGTGGTGGTGATGGTGGTGACCGAGGTGCGACAGCGGCGGGTGGTGCGGCGCTCCGGGATAGTGGCCGTGGTGGTACGGCGGTGGGTGGTGCAGGAAGTGCGGCGGCGGTGGCCGTTCGAACAGCTCCGGCGAATCCGGTCCGCTGTCGGCCCGCGACTCGCTCCACTCGCTGCCTGTGTGATTGGCACCCGGCCGGTCGCCGTCCTCGCTCGATCCCGTGCCCGAATCTTTACAATCTGCCGACACGAAAGAAATATTGTAAAACGATATTTTTTTACTTTTTAAATGCATAGAAATGCTGCATCAATTCGATTTTATACTCAAATTATTTATATTATACAGTAAACTTCGTTGTGCAGAATCTCAAGAGAAACGGAAGACATAAAAAAAAAAATTTGAAATTTCGACTTTAATAATGTTTCAATAGTATATATTGATTTAATGGTAATTCAAATGGGATTTATATTTATTTAGTTCAAGATGACGAACGATTCGAGATATCGACGTTCGATACAATGAAAATCTGCAATGTATTAAAATTCTTTGTCAAGACTCAACAACACTCAAAAGTGGGTGATTTGTAAACTAATGAACGTAAATTCAATTGATGGAACAACATTTTTATGCATACTTTATTCCTAAAAGCTCGTTGCTTTGATTTCTGATATTATTTCGGGTCAGGTCTAACTAACCATCATAGGTATACGTAGCACGTAATATTATATATATATATATATATATATATATTTTATTATACGGGCTGGACCCATTTTTACAAATACGTGTACGATTTAAGTAGTTATTTACAGATGACCAATACATAATATATAGACATAATAAATGTAGTTAACAGTGTTTACAAATAGGAATCTGTTCTAATAGAGAACGGTTACAATGAGTGCACTAATAAACTTATGTAGAGAACAATATTAGCCAAGAAATTAACGTTAAAATATATCAGATTACAAATATAATGTAATTTTATCCGAAAATATTATTTTTGTATTTTCCTGTTAACACCTGTTGCGCACGAGCGGCGGCGGTTCCAAAGCTCGTTTAAGCTAGTTATTTTTGTCGAATGGAACGCGATAATTTATACCATTGCACAACATATGCATTATAATTCGCACGTTGACCTTTAAGAATATAAATATATAATATATAACGAAAACACGGCCGTACGTCGACGTTCTATGTTTAAAACTTCATAAGTAAAATGATTTTTGATTCAGTCGCCGACGATTTATACGATAAAATACATGTGTATACATACCGATTGGCGATGTATTATAATAAATAAATATATATATACATATATGCAACCGACGCGAATTTATATTCTTAATTAACTCTCGACTACTTTAAACACACAATATTATTATGTATAGGTACACGGTATTTTTGCACATTAAAACGTCGTCGCCGGCGCCAAACTGATAATGACGATCGCGGGTAATAATTTAAAAAATTATACACATAA
This sequence comes from Pentalonia nigronervosa, assembly GCA_014851325.1. Classification (NCBI taxonomy): domain Eukaryota; kingdom Metazoa; phylum Arthropoda; class Insecta; order Hemiptera; family Aphididae; genus Pentalonia; species Pentalonia nigronervosa. Next base: position 88,628 of record JACXSJ010000956.1, on the reverse strand, counting down.
TTATATGTAATTTTATACGAACACAGACGCCGCTCGTGTTATCGCGACTGCAGCGGACCGCGGGATTGTTATAGTTGCAGGTTTATTCGTCTTTACTCGATTTGTTATTAAAGCGCGCGCGAAAATCGTTTTACAAAATATTACCGCACGTCGACGGGTACTCGTGTATACATTTATTATATACACGGTACATAAAATATAAGACGTTGTAACGATGTAAAATACAATATTATTTTTTATTTTTATTATTATTTTCTTGTTGACGAAACGCGGCTTTATGACGTGCGGTTTTATTGTTTCCGTTCATTCGAAATACACGCAAAAATATAATATAATATGAATGATAAAGAAAACGAATCGCTGAACCGCGTAAAAGACGACCGTCGACGGACCGTGTCGTAAAACCATATGAAAACACTAGTTTTCTCTTTTACGTGGAATATTATTCATCTACGACGATTATTGTTTAATATACAAAATGTCTGGATGAATCCGCTGCAACGGGAACCACACCAACGCCGGAGCCCCGAATGATGGGGTGGGGAAGGGAGAAGACGATTTGTTGCCCCATATAGAAACGAGTGTAAAAATCGTACTGTACCGTCATCTGCAGTTTCGAAAAACGAATGCGTACAACTATATTAATATATATATATATATATATAAACATAACGCCAATTATATACGTCACCGATTGGAGCGACGAAAACACGGAAAAGGTCTGTGTCAGTTATGTACGAGTGTTATATACATAAAATATTAACACTTGTCAACGGTTCGATTACGGATTTTTGGCGGTTATAATATAATACTATATAATATATTACACACACATTGTACCCGCACCGTTTCCGGTTTCGATACGCTGTGTAATGTTATAATTAGTACGGGACTGATCACCGGCGTGCCGCAGGACATTTCCGTCAGCGGAACAATAATAATAATGTTTAATATTTATTTGTTTTTTTTCCAGCACAAACAAACGCTAACACGTGTCGTGTAAAAATTCACTGCGCGCGGGGGAGAGCGTCTGGCGATGAGAAAAATGTACAATGCAATGTGTGTGTGTATGTACAGCTTTCCGACTTGACATAATGATATTATAATATATTATTAATAATGTATTAATATTTATAGGACACGCAGACGGAAAACTAAACGAGATATTAGGTATATGGACCGTGTTATTGGCTTTAGATATTATTATTGTCATTACGGCGGCGGCACGTGACTAGTGTTCGGCTCCGGAAATTTACGACCACCGAAATAGGGGAAACAAAAAAGAGAGGGAAAACTATAATATATATTATGGTTGACGGCGGAAGGAGGCGCTTCAAAACGGTCATTGGAACCGACGGGCCGCGTGATTCGGGTCGCGCGCGATGTACTGCTGCTGCAGAGTGTTCGAGCAATAATAATCATAATAGTAAATAAAACAGCAATCGAGAACCCGACGTGTACGTTTTATTCTTAGATTTGATTCTTTTTTTTTTTTTGGAAAAAAAATCGTTAATATACAATTTTATTTTCGGCGTGGGGAGAGCAGATTGATGGCGTATAATAATTTGTATTAATTGACGAATCGGGTTCAGAAGACAGAGTATGTACCACAACCATAGTAGGAATTATATATTTAATACGCGCCCATACGTCTGCAGACATTATATAGGTGCGGTATAATATACAATAAAGATATTATTTTATACAGCCATGCGACAATATAACACGGTATATTATTATATTTAAATACGTTCAAATTTGAGCGGTTCGATTCGAAATGTAGTAATAATAATCACGAATTCATCCCTTGAATTTAATGAGCTTGTCAGTACGCGAACGTACAGGGTTCTTATAATTAAAGTTAAGTACATATTTTTTTTTCTTTAATGTTCATTGAAACGACCTCAAGGTCTTCGTCAATGCTTATCGCAAGTGGGTAGTAGGGAGATCATATGATCTATTTATCTATGTATATATCACTATATGCGCATGATATTACCCTCCTTCTCCAAGAGGAGACATGTGCGGTCCTCACTCCCAGTGGAGTGGGACCTAGTTGGAAACCGGATAACGCAATCGGACGACAGCACTGGAAAATGGTGATTGTGTAAAATCACATAAATGTTTTGAATTTTGCTATGAATCGAACCCGATGACTGTGTAAGTCGCAGTCAACTGCGTGACCATTGCGCCACTCCTGTCCCAAGTACATATATAAAACGATATGGTTACAAACTACGCGGGTTATGTGTAAACATTTTTTTTAATGTTTTTTTTTTTTAAACGTAATGATCAACAATTATAGAACTTGTATATACGTTTGTCTATTACTTGTTATCGTGCATTTTAATTTTAATAAATGAATCCTTCTATATACTTTGAATAAGAGTCTAAAGAAGATTGAACTATAAATAGGTACCTACATATTTATGAAAAGCAAAAGAGTGATGCAATTAACAATGCACAAATGGAAATTTAGATAAGAATCATGCAGAATACGATTATGGCGTTGAAGTGCAATTGAATGCTTGCAAATCGTAAAGCACTACCAGATGAGAAAATAAAATGTCAATCTAGTAACTTTATCAAATCAAATTTTCAATTCAATTTTGTATTTTATAATTTATTTCTATGTGTTATACGCGTACATCCGTACGTATAATACCTACTAACAACCCGATACGCATTATCTATGTATATAAATGCTCCTACTTATAATTGATAAGTCATACAAGAAAAATAATTATATATAAATAATATATCTTAAAAGTTGCACCGAAAATATTTTCTTTTACGGAGGGGGGTTAGTACCGCCTACAGTTACTATGAAAAGTTAACATAATTACGTCACATAATTTTTGATTACACTATATTCTATAACTATTCTGGTAGAATGACATAGAAATATTTTATTTATCTACCTACTCTCACCAAGATCCTAAATATATTATGTTAAGTATAAACAAATAAATGCTTACCAAGATCTTTGGGGTCTGGACTCTTTCGGTCATCCTCGTTGTTGTTGTCCTCGTCTTCAACCCTATTTCTAGGTTCCCAAGTCATCTTGTTCTCCTTCTTCAACCGTCTTCGGGCATTGGCGAACCACGTGCTCACTTGCGTGAGCGTCATCTTGGTGATGATTGCCAACATGATCTTTTCGCCCTTGGTCGGGTATGGGTTCTTCTTGTGCTCGTTAAGCCAAGCTTTCAGCGTGCTGGTTGTCTCTCGAGTGGCGTTTTTCCGCCTGGCGCCATTCAAGTCCATGCCATACCTAAAGCGAAACGAAAAAAGCGAATTAAAAAGTGTATTAATTATACGCATATAATAATTAATTAAAACGATTATGTAATATTACAAACAGGCAGGACAGATTGAAAATATATAATTATGTTCAGGTAAAATGTTCTGGGCACGTGTGTAAATGTGACACTGCAGTAGCAGGTTGATTATATATTATCTATATAAAATATAAAGTATTTTTTTTTTTATAATCAACGAGAGATAAGCTAGCCGCTAAGTATAGGTATACGCCGAGCGGGTGTGATATAGACAATATATTATACGAGGAAAATCGCACAAATTGTTTAAACAATTCCGTCGTCGGTTCGCGCTGCCGGATTTAATGCGGAAGCCATCACGAGGGAAAAAACCACCGGGGCGATTTCACGCGGTTAAACTTTTCGCGGAAAGAGAGCGAGGGAAAAAATCAGGGATAACTCCCCGGGCTGGGCTCGGGTTTGCCAATCGGGTGGGATGGCGGCGGAGAGGTGTAAATGTTTTTTAACTTATGCAGATTTTATTTTTTTTACCCGCCGCCGACGGCGATCCTTTTTATTAATTCCAATTAAGCGCCGCCCTCCGTTTAATGGAATTTGAATAACTCTCATCGTTTCCTCTTCTCGCGACCAGCAGCAGTATTATACACACCCGCCCACGAAGCCGCCGACCTGAACACCACGACTTTTCTCCACCATCCATTCTGTATATACACTACACACACACACACACACACACACACACACATATATATATACAGCGTCTCCGTTAATCACGATTCCGATTCTTCAGGCGAAATATCCAATTAACGTCTCGACGAACTAATGGATTTTTATTTAGAGCCATCTCTACTTGTCACGGCGTTAAAACCCGATTTACATTTTTTTCCTTTTTATTTTTTTTTTTAAATCCACTCAGTTTTTATTATTGTCAACCTGCAGCAGGGGTTAGGGTCGTGGAGACGGTGAAATAAATTTGATTTGGAATATATTTTGAAACTCGTTTAAGTTTTTCACTACAGAAATAAACTACCGATTCTTTCACGACTGCACCGCCGACATAGAATTTATAATATTATGTATAATATACTATATCGGTACTTATATTATACACATATTATAATATTTATATTTAATCTGTTTTTGTGTAATTTTTTTAATTGCACCCGTGACCTGATATTATGTCATCATATTTTTTAAGTTCACTGCAGCTGCAGGGACAAAAACGCAGAACGCCCGTTTTCGTATATATGTATACCTACGACAATAATAATATATTACACCGATAGAGCATTTAATATCAAAGAGTATAATATAATAAAATAAAATTAGATATATTAATCTAAACATTTTTTTAACTGATGTTGAAAAAAATTTAAATCGAGTTTGTAAAAGATATGTAGAAACAGGTAATAGGTAAAGTGGGTGAAACTTATATATTACGAAAACTTCTCATATTATATAAATTATAGGTACTAAGGTACACAGCACATAGAGCTTTATATGTTGTGATATTATGATCGCGATCGACCAGATGATATAATAATGGTGTACAGGTACTGTATATATATCTAAATTCTTTAAATATACATAGACGACCACAATGCTAGCAAATGGTACCTATATATAAATATAATTTTCTGACAGTTTTAGAACAGTTTTTTCCCATAAATATGATGGACATACGATTAAATTGGTTTAAACGGCGTATATTAATGATGTACATTATTTTTCGTTTAAATTTGATACATTTTAACTTGAAGACTATGATGGTCATATATAATATATACGTAGGTTGTTTTGATCAAGATAATAAACGATATTATATATGATCACCGCGGAGGACGGTAATTTTCACCATATAGATACACGTTAAATAACAATAAAATACGTTATCGTATACACTTATTTTTAATTATTTTAGTGCGATATTTTGCTTGCCCGCAACGACCACATTTGCAATATGATATTATGACGTGATCGTATAATATATAACATGTAAGTGCAATATTATGTTCTTAATAATATGCAAAATCATAGTATACGATGATCGCGTTATAACCGATTTTTTTTTTATATCTGCACCGTTGTAATTGATATTGCCATACTGACACACACACTATAGTTTTACTACGGTATTAAAACCCTGACCTACAATATTCGTATGTATATATGATTACAAACTATATGTATTAGATGCGAATATTCGAGTACCTAGGTACGATTTAAAATATCAAGTGTTTGCAACCAATAGCAATAATAATACCCAAAAATTCTAGATTGATTGAAAAAAAAAATATTTCGTTTTGATTCGATTCAAATGCTATTTCAATAATATTTACGGAAAAGAAATTGCAGTTTTTCAAGGTTTTCATGCATACGACGCCGAATTTGTGAATAATCTAAATATTTGAAATATAAAATATAATACGGTATACCTATATACGAGTTAAATAAAATACTACGCATATATCTAATATTTCGAGAAACCTAATACTTAAGTTGCTGACTGTTGTCCAGTCATATAGAGAATAGTGTGCCCTAACTATATATTGTGTTATAGGTAACAATGTATGGTATTTTAGGAAACACGTGTTTAAGTTTACTTAAATAACATTATGCAGTTATGATATTATAATACTTATATATATATTAATATACAAACCAAAATGTGAAAAAAAATAAACGATTAGCCGCAGGAATATTATTACATCGAACGAAGTTTTAAAATTAAAGTTTAAAAGTTAATTCATTTCATACATAAAAATAAAATATTATTTGAATGTATGTTATTTTATAATATTACCTATACGCTTAAAATTGTATTTACCCGACAGAAATATCAAATTATTTTACGTCCTATGCGAATGCTTTTAGATGACCAGAGTGTAAGACCGTATAGGTTACTACAGAACCGTTCATCGACCTTGGTCAATGTGTTTTAGTTTCAGAAAGGTCGACGTTTCAGATATAATACCTGGTTTTAACACACATTATAATTAAATATAAACAATTTAACAATATATATTGCCGAAATAGTACCGATATACCTGCAGTCATGGGAGATTTCGATACCGGGTCACTAACCTGTATATGGGATGTAATTATAATACATCATGTGTAATTGTGTACCTATTATATATCAGTATCGACGAGGGAAATTTATAGTTTACATTTTTACAGCAATTTGGTGGTTTTAATATGTGTCCGTACGAATTTTCCACTCAGATTAGGCGATTAACGTGTATTAGGTATAGTATGATAACAGTTATTGTAATGTTTGGAGCTTTATCGAACAGATGATAAACCTATACGAATCCATACCAAACCCCGATTTTAATTGGGTCTAATATTTAATAATAATCGCGTTGTTCGTGAAACATATAAAATTAAAACGGTCAACAGACATAATAAACTACATAATAATATTACATAGGTATTATACAAATAGCGCAAATGTACAATATAGTCAATATGATGTAATAATAATAACACTATAACCGTAAATAACAACAGGTACCTGTGTCCAAAAAATGACAGTAAACGGACAACGAACATTCGGTATAACGTCGTCGTCTCCGGGACACAAATAAAACTCGTAAATGTATACACGACGAGAACGCACGGCGATAAAACAAACCAAGCGTTTGTAACGCTATATATAACAATATACATATACCCGCAGTCGAACAAATCTTACAAATCGAGAATGCCAAACAAATACTATATAATATAGAAGTAAATATTGTAATATATTTTGTACGAGTGGCTACTTAAATCTTATAATTTTTTATAACTACAATTATTATGTACGTATACGGGTGCACACAGGTATATAATAATATGTATTTGAGAGTAAATTTGCGAATTGAATTAGTTATATATGACGAAAGTCGTAACAACGGTAAAACAAATGTAGGTATAAGTAAAAGATGTTTTAATTTTTTATAAGTGGGTAAGAGCCACATTGTTGTTGCCTACTATTATAGTACGGTAACTACATAACACTTGTACGGCACAAACGTACAATAATTATATCGTAATTGTAATAAGAATAAGTTTAATAATAAATTTATTACAAGTGGTAGAGTGGAGATGTATATACGTCTTGCACAATAATAATATTATAGTTCATTATTATATTATCAGTGTACGTACCAATAGCAGCGTGGCCCGCATGGTGTTGTTCTCTGTTCTTTCGACTGGTTGAGATGACCGTCATAAAGATACGTTATATATAATAATTATTATATCATTCGTACACGGAAATATTGGAAAACACCATGATGACGGTCAATCATATAATATTAATATTATGCGGAATTTTATCGGACGTCTACAAATTATTATAATATATGTGTACCCAATACATTAAACGATAAAATTTACAATAAATATCACGTCGTACGGCGATTGTATACCGCGAATGAACTTATATGATAAACGCGATGACATATAGTAATGTAATAATTCACAGTGGTTGCGGAAGTAGCGCACAATTTGTACGTTTAAAGCGACACTACAGTACCATATATCACTAAACTATTGAGTGATGCAATCATTGAAGTTTGGTATGCTTTGGTAGGTCAAGGGTTTAGCAATAGAGTGACATTATAAAAATGCTCATTAATCAAATTTCGATAATTTTCACAACCGTTTACAAATACAAATTACATTAAATTTAAATATAAGACATTTATTTTCATATCCCGCAACAAAATACTGAAATTATTTCACTGTACGCATTGTAGCCGTGTACGACTCGAGTTTTGAAAAATATGTGAATTTTGTTTTTGTAAACACCGAGGATTTAACGGTTTCAATTCAAATTTTCCTTTGCTTCTATAGGTCACATATGTAGATTTTTTTAACTAAACAAAAGAGCGTATAGGTATACTATAAAGCACCCTATATATATCCTACATTTGCTTAAAAGTAGCGATGAGCGACGATTGAATAGAATATTCTATTAATTAATATATGTAGCAGCAGACTTATGCGGTAGTGATTTCCAACCACTGTAATATATATATATTTATATCGAATAATGATGGGCGCGTAAAATATATATAATATAGATGAGGTTATAAATGTGCGGTGCAGTGGTGCAGTTATGGTGAAATAATATTATTATCGTTACCGACCAACCGCAGTTGAATATATTGCGAGCGGTAAAGAGGGTCGAGAGAGTATAATACGTATATGGAGTAAAAAAAAAAATACTAGGTGGGCAATAATAATAGTAATAATAATAATCATCATCATAATGAAAACGAAAAATACGAAAAACACACGACCGGGACGACGCCGCGACGACTATATGTGTATTGCCCCTCGTGGTCGCCTCCGCCGTATCCGTTTTGTTTTTTTTCTCTAAACCAGACCCGTTAAATCGGTGTCGGCGTGTGTTTAACCCTTTTTTGATGTGCCACCGCGATATTACGTATTTATAATCCCCTCGCCCGTTCGTCTGGCCGTCCGTTTGAGCATATCCCAGCACCGCTCGGCCGTTTATATATAGGTACACGGTATACGCGGTATATACCTATAAATATTATAATAATAATATAATGCCTATAATAGGTGTACGAGTGGTGTGTGTGTGTACTACACGATGAAAATCCTTTTTCGAAATCCGTCGTCCGCCGCCTCGTTGGCTCACCGGCGGAAAATGCGAACGGACAGCGGAGGCGGTTGGACAGGTCCAATGTGCGTGAAAGGTGTAAAAATGATAAACTTGTAAAACCGCGTGTAACACCGGTGTCGGCTTTTTTCACACAAAGGAGAGTGCATGTGTGTACGATAATAATATTATATCGTATCGCCGCAGCGGCGAAGGGCGAGAAAACACACACACACGGCAAACTTATATAAATAATATATTATATATATAATACGCGTTGTGTACCTACAGTAATTTAAGTATTATATTATGTATGGATCCGCGTTTTTTATAAATTTTTTTTTTCGTCCAGTTTGAAGACCGGTCCCGATTGTCGTTTTCGTTTCACGGATGATTTGTAATCGGGCGTGTAACCAAATATATAACTCGACGTCGTCGTCGTCGTTGGAGGCGGTGACGGTGGCGCGGGGCTAGTAGTCCGTTCAGTGTGCGTTTGATTGAAAACGAAGAAAGAAAAAAATATGTTATTATAATAATGATGACGACGACGATAACGATTTTAATATATTATTCTTATTATTAATTTTAATATCGTTTAATAATATTATTTTCTATAGGTCGTCCCATATGTGGCGGCAGCGTCAATAGATGTTGCACGATTATAATAATATAACGCAGTACGCACAGACATTATATATAATACAATATGCAACAATATTAATAATAATACGTATTTGTTTCGTGGGTCTAGTTTTTTGGTAATGCGTCGTCGGAATGTTATTATAATATATGTTGTCCGCACAAATTTTTTTCGGTGATAGGTATACAATAAATTCTATTAGATTTTACGACTCGGACCGAACGATGGGAACGACCGCGGACTTGACGACGATTTTAACGACCGGTTTCGTTCTAAGGCGTCAATAACGCACACGCACGCACACGTTTTCACACACGCAAACACATACTCGTATTATATACATATGTTACTCTGCACGTGTAACCGTTATGTGTGTGAAAATCTATTGAAACCTACGCGCGCGGGAGGTGTTTTTTTTTTATAAATATATAATATGTCACATAAATATCCATCGGAAGGAAGTGACCGATTAGCGGTGACGAACTTGGGGTTACTGACCTCATCGTGTCCGATCACACGGCGGTCACTGCTGCGGCACACGGCATATAATATTATAATAATAATAATAATATTATATTATATACGTCGCACTGCAATATTATTCATTAAAGTTACATATATATTATTATTACACACAGGAGCAAGAAACGACGGCCAAGGCGAGACTTCCTGTCCGCGCTGTACATCCGTATATATAGGTACCAATTACAATAGGTAGTGCAATATTGCAGTGCACTTTGGTGACTACTGCAGCAGTATATATTACGACTGTTTCCGTTATGCGTGCGTCGTACCGTTTTTTTTTCCTACACTGCACTGGCACGCATAAAAAAAATTTTTAAGTCGCACTGCAGTCGTCCGCACACCGGGTGGAAAGTATAAAATATTATTATTGTTGTCGTATAGAACCTGTCGCACGAATCGGATTTCGATGCGACGTATCATAACCGAACGGAATTCCTCGCGCCTATCCGGCACATCCGGTGGCGGCGTACACCAAAGACAAAATTTCACCCGTTATAATAATATAATACGCGATGCACATGTGGTGTGCGGTACAATAATATAATGTTATCTATCCGATTCGACGAAATTCGTATGCACCGCGCGGCGCGTGTAAACACGGGGGCCTGCCACTTCTCTCCCCCCCCCCCTTCCCACCCCGACATTTATTGAAAATCGATCGGGAGATTTACGATCGCGATGAAAACAATATATAATAACACGCCCGACGACGTCTTTCAATGGATATAATAATTAATATTGTCGTTATCTGCGCGATTTTCGGCGTTTCGATCATATCTCGCCGATTTCCGGCAGTTCGTCGTCGTCGTCGTCATCGTCATTATATTTTATGTATAGGTATTACTACCTATATGATATATAACATGTGCACAACCTCACCTGCAGAACAACTCACGATGGCGACCTAAAATCACCAAATTTTGTGCAACGACGACGGGGTGCACACGTCATGACGCGCATATATATAATTTATATGAATATTCATGATCGACTGAATAGCGCGAACGATTATGTGGTGTGTGTTCGTGTTAACAACGAAACAAGGTTATATATTTATACATGTATATAGGTCTGGATGATGTGTAACGACGGGCTTATGTATTATGGTAAATTATGGTAAAACGCAGTAATACTCGCGCGCGCGAGTGTGTGTGACGGACAGAAAACCATTTTCATCGTCCCGTTGTATAGAAGGTAGATATATATTATGTGATATATATATAATATGTGTACATAGGTACAAAGATCGCTCGTGTCACGAGGTGTAGAATAATATGATGTATTGGTACATCATGCACAATGTTATAATTATATTCCAAATATTATTTTGTATACATACGCATAAGTCGCGTGTAGACTATCCATACTGCACCGCTCTGCACCTGCAGCCCGTCATCTATAAATTACGAATTCGTTTCCTCGCGGCTCTCGCCATCACATTATTTATATTATAGGACGATCCGTGTATAGTGTACTATGTGTAAGTATATGACCTATACACGTTACATGTTGTCTCACAACAAGACGAGGACGACGTTAATGGAAATCGGATTGACAAAACGCGTATTATACACACACATACACCAACACATACGATATGTGTAAAGGTACACTATAATAATATGTATTACTATTATTATTATATATTTAAATATATTATTTGATATGCATAATATGTATATACGTGCGTTCGGTTGTCGGACACGATAAAATTGAAAACTGGTTTCGGTGGAAGGGAAACAGAGAACCGAAGCGTTCGACTGTGTGTATTTGTTTAAACGGTTCGGTTTGTCGGGCCGACGTGTATAATAATAATGTACGGTGGCGGTGGTTAAATCAGTATAATATAATATACAAGCATTACGCGTACTGAGGTAATATTAAGCAGCAGTATACGCGTTTTTTAAACACCACGTCACAGCTTGTTTCGTGAAACGCGTTTACTTATACGAACGCCAAACTGCAGCGATCGAATAAATAACTCGTGTCGCTGCGAAAAAGGCGTCAAGTCGACACAATCGCATGCTACACACAATATTATTTATTATTTTTTTTCGATACGCGTGTACGGAGAAGTACGATATTACGTGTGGCGATCGTATTTCCCGCGATACCGAATAAATAAATAAGAATAAGAACTCTGCGCGTCGTACGCAGATCAGCAGCATTATATATTCGATAAACAACGAAAATGTATATACGAGTATATGTAGTGGTCGCGACGGCCGGTGCAACGTACTGAATTGTAGCTTTTCAATGCGCGAAGTTCGTAGCACGGACACCTATACGCTTTTATATTGCAATAATTATTTTGAAAATTCGAAAGAATAGCCGTGACGAAATCACGCTGAACGAGCGAAAGGGGAAAACGACTATTATGTATAGGTGGTAACATTTACGTAGGACTTTACCGGCGAGTACGACCTATTATATACGTATAATATCTTATATAAGCGCATCGTGAATATAGTAGCGGTAATAGTATAACTGGAATCAAAACGACGCATGTACAAACAAATATAAACTATAAGCAGTCAACCGTATATATGTAATACCTGTGTACAATATGGTCGCGGGCTAATGGAATGATACGTACGGCCCAAAGTATACATTCGATTAGCACACATCATAAAATACGAATGCGAAAGGGGAGGGCATACGTGTGCAGCAGTGTTATAACAATACGTGTAAAGGTGTGTATAAAAAAAAAAAAAAAAATGATGTTAGGGCTGCAGCGGTGTATAACAGCGGTTGGACATGCGTTTTCGCGTGACGAGCAAGCCCTACAACGAAAAAAAATCCGTCGACGCCATTTTATACGGCCTCTGTTGTCGTGTGTGTGTGTGTCTTATCATCAGCGGCGCATTAATATTATTACTACAACCGTGCTAGGGGTGCGTTACAGACGTGTAACCATCGCGACGAGTGCAGCAGTATAGGTGTTGGAGGTAGGTGCGATATTTTATGTACAGCGTCGTTTAATACATTTTCGACGTGTAAAAACATTTTTTACCTATGATTATCACTAATATAGGTATGCACCCGATATACCTAATCTTTAAGGTATGCGCTGACGAGTAAATGCGAATGACGATTGGAATATAATAATAAATTGCAGTCGCAGCAGCCGTGCGCTCGGCGTCGATGAGTTTTATATAGTATAAAAATTGATCAAATTTCGGAATCGACTGCTGCTATTATACACTTCAAGGGAGGTCGGCGGTTGCTGCGACGGCGGCGGTGGCGTGGTTATCGGGGTATGATTTATTATACACGCATATCGGCTACTTAACCAGTACACGTCGCCGAGCGGCTTCCTACGTGATTCCATTAACAAATTGTGTGTCGGAACGACCGCGGCGGCGGTGAAAAACAGAAGCGAGTATATACTTACACACACACACACTAGCTGTATATATAAAGATAAAACACGAGGAGTGTTAAAATGAAAAATAAAAATTCCTTCGTCCTTATCTACCGAGTGTAATGGCGAAAAGCACGGCGGTATTTGTTATCTTTTCTCAGAGAGTCAGTGCCAACAAACCACACCCAAAACGCGCTGAGTAAGTGTACGCGCGCGCGCGTGTGTGAGCGGCATTAAGGTATACCATTTTTCCTTTTTTTACCTACTTTTTTGTTTTAATTTTTTTTTTTTTATTTCGTACCACCCGTTCGTGCCTAAAAAACCCCATCCATATTGTAACCATCTGTCAGCCGACCGACCAGCTCGGCGACGGCCACGACGATTACGACGACGACGGCGACGCCGTGTCAGTTGACTAAAGGGAATAAGGGTGTTGCATAATACATTATATTATATTATTATGTATGTGTATAAAACACGTAATACATAAAAATATATATAAAAAAAAAACGTGCAAGAAAAGAAACAACAGAATTATAGTTCAGTATTACCAACTATATACCTCTAAAGACAATCGGAATTTCCGTACGCTTATATATTATTTAAATAAATAATACCAGCTATAGTGAAGGTATGTAAAATATTATGTTTAAAATTTTTTCAACTCGTCATTTTCCTGTTTCTAATCCACGAATACTACTAAAAATGATAATTTATTTAAATTTTTAATAATTAGGTACCTATATTGTTCCTCAGAACAAACCACGAATACTTCTCATAACGCCGAAATACATATACAATGTAATATAATATTATACAATCATATAATATTACTATATACTAAATATACATGCCAGTGGTTATAATTTTAATGAGTAAGACTCTCGTCGTATTTATTAAACCCTTTTAATATAAACATATAAACAACGAGGTATGAAATAACTCGAATTTGCCAATAAAAATGGGCTTGAGAATAATTTTAAAAACTTAATATCATCATACGCAAATATTATTATACTATAGTATAATATAGCATAATTTTACTGCGTGTCACGCACTAAGTATACCCGAAGGGAAATTAAAAATACAAGTCTATTTTAATAAGAGAAGAATATATAATAACAAAATTTGTTTGATGTCGAAAATATGATGATAAAATTCGTTAACGACTGAAGAATAAATATTATCGTTGTAGCTGGCGCGTTTTATATCTAATAATTTCGAGATAAATATATATTTCATATATGCATTTTGGAATGTGTCCAATTGACGACCTGACATTTTCGGTTAAACGATTAATTTTTTTCACACTTTTTTCTCGGCATATAATACGTTATTTGTAGACAAATTTGAGCTTAAGAGATATCCATTTAGCATCACAAAATGACCAAGGTATACAATATACACACCTTAATCATATTAAATATAAATATAGTAGATGGTATATTGTATAAAATGTATAATTGTGGTTTGGTGTGGCGTGGTCGTACGCTCAACTGTTGAAACGCTCTGACTGTGCGTACCGGCCGATGCTGCAAGTTCCTGTATGGGTGACCACCTGGGTTTTTAGCAACAAATCCTTGCCACATATACAAAATGTATTCTAACCAATAACAGTACCCCTACCCACAATAAACCTACTATAAAATCCTACAAACAGCTAATAGCCATAGTTGCCTGGCTTAAGATCATTTAAAAAATATATATAATTGATAAAAAATATTACAATATTGATTGTATCATGAAAAAGTCAATAAAATATAGTAACTACCTATTGTCGTATCACCCGTACAGAGTGACACGTGCTAAAATTCTACTACACCTTACCTCCGTACGCTCTCACTAATGAGTAATGACAGTCTTTAAAATTAATTAGAATAGCAATGTTAACTTGTGAGGTACGATGGTATGCGTTTGCCAACTCTACGTCCGTCCCTATTGACTTAGAATGACTCAAAGATTACATATACCATTGGCACTATTCAGCTAATTAAAACCTCATTGACTCATAGTATATCCCGGCAATGTTCCTTTTAATAGGTAACAACGTAAAACGACTGAAATAATATTCAACGCAGTTTTCTTTTGGTCGAAAACACTTTTATTAGTAGTAAGAACAAATATAAAAAAAAAAATGGTTCAAAAACACTCTACACGTGTTACAGGCGTCGTTTGCCTCCGCGTATTACAGTCTTACCTCGCTCCTGTCGAGTCCCACGACAATATACATAGAGCCTCGTGCCTACGCGTGCGGCGTCTTATAGACCTATCTTAATAAAATAGTAGCTACAGTATGCTTCCACCTATGTAACATATATATCAAATAAAATTATAATATACCTACGACACTATATATATATTAAATAATAATATATATACATGTATTCGTGTATTACTATACCATATAGGTATTACATCATAAACGCGTATAGTGCTGCATAAGATATAGGTAAACGTATAAATAACAACAAATAAGATTTCGTTTGAACACGCAAAATTTACAAATTTACAAAGGCCACCGACGTGGCCGACATAGAAATCGTTGTCGTTGGATGTACGCGACGTTTGGAGAAAAAAATTAACCTACTGAAAGTGGACAAAGCTTTTAACGTAACACTTTTTTCCTTTTTTTTACAGTGTTCCGGTTCGGAATAATGTATAAGTGAAACAATATTATACAGGGGTCGTGAGCGAAAAAAAAATCGGCTTTCCGAAGGGATAGTCATACTGGCTTTCATCATTATCATCAACATCGATAACACGAATCGCCCATTATATAGAACTTTTTTTTCACCCCATTCGCGTGCGAATAATAATACACGAGCCCGGCTATTTTTTGCAAGATGAAAACTCGTAATGGTGTTTAAAATATTATTATTATTTTTCAATGGAAAAAATCGTTGGCTCTCTGTATAATAAATATAAACGTGATATGGTTTTTTATAAACATTATCCGGTCAACCAACGGCACACTATATAAATATACGACGCACCGCCGGAGATGGACTTTTATTTATTTATTTTATTATTGTTGTTGTAGTTTATTAATATATATTTTTTTTAATTTTAAAGCACCGCCAACGGTAAGCATAATACGCTACGTCCATCCTAAATACAAAATCGCAAATCTATACATATTATTATACAGTTTAGTATATACATTATACACCCAACAAAAAACATTACTATATAACATCACGCGTGGTGGGGAGGTATATTAAACGGAAAAATAATAGTTATAATAATTCATCGTCAATATATTATATATATCGGAAAACATATCCTAATTCCTATAGTATTGCAACGGTACCCATATTATATGTGCGTGTACCTATACACACATATATATATATTATTCCCGTTCAGTCAACCGACTGTCATAATACGATGTGGGACGTATGTTATTTTTTATATTATATACCTAGTATATAAGTAGTATAATATTATAATATATTGTACTTGTAGAGCTTCTAATCGGTTGGAATCATGTTTCGCAATTTTAAACAGCCGCAATAAGCCATATTATCTATATGTGTATATTACACAAGCATATACAAACATGATAAATTAGATATTGTATCAATTAAACACATACACTATATATCTATGTACAAATACATAATACTTATATACATTGTTATTATATAATGTTTATAAGGAGGAAAACAGTAGTTTTAGAAAATTCATTTGTAAAATATTATAATGAAAAATAAAAATCGAGCACAGCAAAACAAATTCGCGAATATATAAGATATACAGTATATACAGACGTAAAACTAAAAAACCGTGTTGACACATTGTATTTGAACAATAACGTTTTAATTGTGCTGACGACGCGAGGTGATTATAAAGGTTAACCGTAATCAAAAGTCCGTTTAACACAAATGAAAGACGTTCTTTTAAAAGCATTATCTATGTATATAGTAGTGTTTCGAAATTAACATTTTATGTTCAAGAATTAGAATTTATAATGTTGTCAACCTACAATTTTAGTTACCTGTATATTGCATAATAAGCAGAAGATTAGCAAAATTTGATTAACATAAATCATTATGAGATATAACAAATATTATCATCTAATTCCCCGCTATAAATAACTTTAATAAATTATAGGTAAATATAAATTAACCTTTTTTAAAAAAAAAAAAAGTTACAAGAAACCAATTGTATGGTAGTAGTTATAGCGGTATAGGATATATAGAAACATATAGTATAGGATAAATTATTATACATATTTGTAGCACAATAAACGATATATCTATGTAGTTTATATAATTATAAATGTATACATTTGTTTTGCGCGGGTGTTTAATATATTTATGTATACAAAAAGTTAAGATACACAATTACACGCTGCAAAGCTTGTAAATAATAATGTTTTTTCTATATATCTACCTATACGTAACATAAAATTATATATAAATAAACCTACACAGAGGAATTATTACTAACATCAGTTTGAAAAAAAAAGTTGTTAGAAACGTGCACGGTAAATAATAATATGACGTACATAGTTAGGTATGATATATACAAATATTATAGAACGTACGATGAAAACAATTTTTTTTATATATTATGAAACATATTATTTTAGTAAAATTACAAAACCTCAAGTCGAAACATGCTTATGTTGTACATGATATTATATATATGCAACACCGTATATATCTATAGATACTTGTAACAAAGAATATATATATATAAGATCGAACGATCATATTATATATTATATACATTATTGAACTATAATAGTATTATATATAGTATATTATATACACATAGCATATTTATATATTATACACAATATTTAATTTAATAATAATATATTACATTATCATTTTAATAGGGTGTATTATAGGCGTTTAATTAAATTTGATGTGGTAAGAGAGGCGAACGCTTAGCGTCAAAAACGTCATATATTTGTGCGAAATCGTCGGTTATAAAATCGCAGTTGAATTCATTTTATGGAACTATTATGTTGAAAATCAAAAAGTACATTCAACATAATATTAATATCGTATTTTGCTAAATGGTTGAAATATATTATATTATATAAATGTCACTAAATGGAGATACAGCAATGACGACGTCCATTATCGAAAGACGAATACCGAATAAAATGTATAGATGATGACAAACCTATACAACGGCGTGTCGAACAGACGAAAGAAAAAAAAATTAAACATTAACCGCGGTGACATACTGCTGTACCCTCCTCCACCCCATCGGCAGTCTATACCTATAGGTACCACATATGGTACCTATGTATTTATATATCGCATTATATTTTATATAATATACTCGATTCCTATTGGACGGACAGCCGTTCGGTGCATTGTTGTTTTAGGTGAACATAAATACAATATATACATACGTGTGTACATACATATATACCTACGCGTACATCATCGTACACACACACGCGCGTAAAATAATATAATATATTGTCATGCCTCTGCCCTTATATAACCCTAGTATATATATATATATATATATATATATATATGTATGTATGTATTTTTTGGGGTACTCACCCGTTGAAAGGGTACCCGAATGCCGCGTCGTAGGGGTGATAGACCGAGTGGTACGGCCATGTAGCTCCAGCTGCCAAGTTCTCTTTGAGATCAAGTCCCGCTGCGGCCTGCACACACACAAAAAATATATATAATATTAATAATAATAAAATATATTATCATATATACACATAAGCGTTATTAGGGTGAACTCGTTTATTAACGATATTATAACACATACAAATAATATGGGTGGCAACTATATACGTATACCGTGTATACCACGCGGTATTTACAATATATAATACATATAGCTACCTATATACGACTGGAGTATAAAATATAGATTATGTAGGTAGATATATTTTTTAAGCGTCTATATATGTACCACAATGGATCACCACGCCGTCACTTCACATATGATGCGATATGTATATCATATTATATATATGGCACGGACGCGACGTGTCGGAATATGGGTTTTTTGTCCGTTCCGTATTATATATCCCTCGGCGAGTAAAAGAAAATACGATGTATATTATGCTAATTATATCGTTTTTATATAGGCACCTTTACTGTGTATATACATATATCTATATCTAGAGAAAAGATAATACGGCCGCGGAACATATACGTATATATGTAGGTAGTTATACTCTCTCTGCAGCGATTTCACGAAATCGGTTTTATATATTATAATTTAAAATGATATCTTCAACATCAGTCAAAAGATATATATTAATGTTATTTTTTCTATAAATATAAAATATATTTATAAATTATGTTAAGCGATATACATTAAAATATTATAAATATATGCAAATTTACAAACATACCTATATAATATATGTACATAAGACATACGAAATATACGCATCGGGATTAGTGACTTATAAAATGCCAAACGCGTATTTTATATAATAGGTATATAGTATGCAGGCATATGGTATATGGTACATGGTATATGGTATTATATGGTAAACCGGATGGTATACAGGGTGGATAAGAGTGGATGAGGGGTTGAAGGGCGTTAAAAACGACGGTCGACAAGCGTTGTAATGGTAGGTAGGTACTATATATGTATATTATTTTTACATTGGGGCTGTAGCGGCGTACACGAGTTATGTGCCGAACACACGAGAATCGTGTCTATAATATAAAAGGTTGATAACACGAGGCTAATTTTTCAGAGTACACAATAGTATTATGGTATCATAATATTATGTGGTTGCTATAATATAATATTGTATGGTATTATATACCAACGAAGACAGGTTACAGATAAAATATAACCGAAATAGTCTCAAGTGATAATTTACCAGTGCACACGTATATAGGTATCATACACGCATAGGTACACACACAACAGTATTACATGCTTATAAATACTAAATTATTATAAAATAAATTTAATTCCCCATATTTATTAGAAAATAAGTTGTTTAAAATGCAGTTCAGTGTAATGGTAGGTAATTATTATCGTTTCATTATGACATTTGTTTCTTCTATATGTGTAGGTAAATTTTAATCAAATTGTTTGTTCATACTTTTAGCTGATTAGTATAGATATTATAGTATTATGAAAACGTGAGTATAGTTTTAATTATATAGACTGTTAATTAAATAAATGTTCTTATACCCAGCACTGCAGAAAAAAAACCCTAATTATATAGAGACATCGAAGCAAATGCATAGGTATATTTAAAATGAAATATATTTCTGTAAATATTCGTTTGGATATACCAAATGTATAGGTAATCGTATAGCAGTTTATGAGCACTGCTATAATATTAAAATTAATTCAATCCCAATCTCTCAATATTTTAATCATTTTCAACGTGCACATAAAATGGATCCCATAAATAAATCCGTCTGTATAATATGGTGCAATAGTAATATACATTCAAAATGTATATTATAAATAATATTCAAAATATAGAAAAATGTATGGTACGAAAGTTTTTTTGATTTAGAAACATCTGAAATGATTTGCACATTTTATAATTTTTTACAATATATTAAAGGGGGGTTGTTTTAGGGAGTCAACTTTAAAAACTCAAATGGGAACCTACACTTTTTTGCAAACATATATATATATATATATACACTAGATATTTTTTTAATACATTTTAGTGCTTAAACAATATTAATTGATGCAAAACTCTATGCTTGAGAAATATATAACATTTTTATAAATTTCTAAAGTTGACCACCCAAAACCCCTCACTAAAATACTGTAAAAAGTTATAAAATGAACAAATCGTTTTAGATGTTTCTAAATCAAAAAACTATCGTGCCATCCATTTTTTCTCTATATTTCGAATCAATAAAGCGAACGTAACATAAACTTTAAATCACACTGTAGCTATATATTATATAATAATTATCCGGCAAATAAATAGATATAAACTTACAGCAGAGTAGAACGGCGGTTGGTCAGAGCCGAGGGCCGGGAAGTAGGCGGCCATGCCCTCGGGGTACGGTGCAGTGTACATGGACAGGGCTGGTACACCCGAAGCGGCCAGCCTTTGGTAGCTGAGCAGGTCGTACTGGCACGAGCAAACCGTCTGCCCGGTGATCGGGTCGGTGAATATGGGCCGGCCGGTGTCGCAGCACCGGGGAGGTGCCGCGGCCGCGGCCGCGGCGGTGGACGTGCTGACCGTGGCTACGGCCGTGGTAGGTATGCCGCCGACGGACGACGGGGCCGTGGACGACGGCGGTAGTGCCGCTGACGCTGCAGTCGATCCGCCTACGGTGGACCGCGGCTGGTGCGGTGGTGGCGGAGACGAGTTGTGGCCGGTTGCGGTCGAAGACGGCGGTTGCGGCGAAATGGACGTGTGTCGCCGGGCCGCGGTGAGCGATAGCTGTAAGGGCGGCGGGCTCGAAGACGACGACGAAGACGTGTGCGGCGGCTGCGGTAACAGAGACTGCGGCGGCGCTAACGATGTGGTCTGCAAACGAAAAATGTATTATTAGTATATAATTCATGCGATGACAATATAATATTTTTATATTATTTTAATATTATGTACTACATCTGTCTTATATAAAGTCGTGTCACATTATTATCATATGATATAGGTGCACATTTTTTTATGATGTAGGTAGCATATTTTTATGCCGTTCAAGTCGAGATTCGTAATAATATAATATACAAGTGAAATATAGGAAAACGTTAGTGCGAGGAAATGGGTTTATTTAAGTAAGTATTGAAGTACCTAGGTATCTCAGTGATGGTTCCATAAAATTAACTGAGGATATATTCAGCACAGTTTTAACAATTTCAATGAATAAGTTAGGATATTAGAAAATAGGTTTTCCATATACCATTACCTAGTTGCCTAGTATATTAAGTTCTAGAATTTGATCTCGGTATAATAAGGGAGGAATTTAAATGATAATAAACAAGTTTTTATTTATCTTGTAAAATAAATGTGTATGGATTCTATTAGACGACAAAGAACGAACACTGTCATATTGCACAGTCTTCGAATGTGGGAAGTAATATTTCCGGAAAATAGATTTTATTCGGTTTTAATTTTTTCAATAAAAACTTGAATCGCTCACTACAAAAACAATAACTATGTTTTTCGAAAATTCATTGCGACTCGAAAGTATATACGCAGTATACTCATGATTTTATAAAAAAATCTTGAAAGCATACCTTATGGGAACACCACTGAGGTATCTATAGACATTTATATTCGCGAAAATTTCGCATTAAAACTCAGTGATATTTTAATAACGATAACGGCATAACTTTGTCGATAACAGAATGTGCTAAACGTGCAGTACAATAATAAGTATATGTACCTGCAGCAGAAAAATAAATTCAAAAATATATACGATTTGACGTGTATATATAAGTAGATGACAGACCCGAGTCAACGAGCCGTGTGATTCATACCGTTAAAAACCGTGTCCTATGTAACATTATTGTTATTATATATTATATTATATTGTTACGTTTTTCGACAGTTGTCGTCTGCTGCTGCAGCGGTCGGCCGTGAGCGGTGTCATACGGATGATCGGATTTTGACAAGCGTCACACACACACACACACACACACACACACACACACTTAGTAGGTATAATAATAATATATGTTTCATACAATAATAATAATAATAAAACGGCTGTAGCGTGATGTGCAGGAGGATGTGATTTTTGACGGAACAATATAATATAATATTTTAAGCAAAAGCCGTGTGATATACACGACGGATTAGACGGACGAAAAATCGTATATATACATATGAGTCAGAGTTGGCACATGGTATGTATATAAAACATATTGTAAGAGTGAAGAGCAGTCGTAGTAAGCAGTTGTCGTACACCTCGGGTATATATTTATAACGGTACACCCATCATGTCCTATATGGCTATATATAATATTATAATATAATATATATATCGACGACGATGGTTTTGTATGGGCGCGCGCGCTCGAAATAGGGATATGGTGTAACACGCTCTATGTATATACGTTTACATCGCCGCATAAGTACCCATCCATATATTATATATGTATTATATTAATGGTATATACCCGATTCCGGCCGACCGAACGATTTCGTCGCGATTCATGTCCCTGTCCCCATATACCTAAGTATACATTTTACTTTTGTGGTATAGCGAGCGACGGACTTGCCCATTAATATGATGGTAATAGCCGCCGCGTGTGCACATATATTACCGATACCGTATATACGGGAACAGGATACCGCAATCGATAGATACCTATATATATATAGGATCCGTAGAAAATTATTTTTACCGAATCCGCGCACGTAAAACCGCGATCGTACCTATATATAGGTATAATGCAGCACGGATATAGGTTTTTGCGAACGGTATTATGTGCACCTATATGTATATAATGGCCCGTTCAGAAATTCCCGTTACAAAGACTGAAAATTTCTTGTGAGAATATTATTGTGCAGTGCTTCAGATATCTCCACTACAATTCCGGTAACACGAACCGCTCGCTACACCACGCAATAAATGAGTGCATTTTTATATCCGGATACGCGCATCCGGAGTTGATGCACAAGAAAACGACATTTTTTTCCAATCGACGCAAAATTTACAAATATTGCTGGAAAAACAGAAATTCGTAATGAAAACTGCAGGCGTTCCCGCAGACGTGCTTTGTACGCATATAGTCTGTTAAATATTTATGTATAGGTGTACTCGTTTTATTATTGGCTACGGCGTGTCATCAAATATATTACTGCCGAGTCGCTTATAGACGCACACCTCTATATAAATTCTATGCCATATATTATTTTATATATAATATAATATAATATACAAAAGTAGAACGAATGGCGGCAACCATTTACGCTCCTCCTACCCAATTGCATATTGTACACAATGAGCCCGCATGTATTAAACATAATATTATTGTAACATATTGAATTACGACTTTGAACACTACAATATACATTCCGTTTATTCAAAGTCTACCATTTTATACTTAAATCCTGACATTATATATCTTTATTATTGATACGAACACGAATTAATTGTTATATGATCACAATTAAAATAAGGTGTAATATTGAAATATAAAATTATATTTAGACAAAAACCAACAGCTGGTACACGTCTTAAAATTTCTTGAATTTCCTACTGCACTAATAAAGTTAAAATAAATTTATTAACGGTATAATGATGGCAAACCATTAAAATAAAATTATACTCTTATAATTTTACATTATGCATTCTTCATTTTCACGCAGTTTAATATATTTTGTTTTGGTAACATTTGAAGTAATATTATGGGTATTAATGCTTTTAGTTTGAAATAATTATCAGATAAATGTTTAACAGCGTTATTATAGTTACTAAGAATAGTATACCTAATTGTCTAACGAATTTCATAAATATTACACCGCAGTATTATTATGCTGATTAAATATTATTAATTCATTTTGTTCCATTAAATATACATACTTAAATATATGTCCCTAAGCAGCTATAGGTACCTATACTCTGTTCAACGAGAGAGCGCACCGATTTTGTGCATCCACCCGCGTCACACCGCCGTCGAAACAGGTTCCCCTACGATTGGGTGTCGCATGGGGATACACAGAAGAACTGATTTTCGTCGGTCCACGGCGCGTTCTCTCGCTGAACAGAGTATAGTCTCTACGTGCTTATACCTACATTGAACTACGATGTATAATTTCAATTAATATTACAAGTTATACTTAATGTGTACACATGACAATTTAAGGTTATATGATTAATATAATATATATATAATATACATAACGTATAGAAAATACAACCGTATTATGATAATGAATACTGATTAATATGCATATATATATATATATATATAGTGAGAATATATTTAAAAATATATAGCAAAGAATACTGAAATTTTTTTTAATATGTGGGTATATATATATATATATATATGTGTGTGTGTGTGTGTTTTGGCAAATTACCTTTACCATAATAATAATAATAAATATATTCGAATAAATGTATAAATAAGAGAGCTGGTAATAACGTGTTAAGTTTATAATGCGTTTTAAATATTATTGTGAATATGGCGCGTAAAACAACGGTTCAATCAAAATACCTAACAATATATTATAAATAAAAATACCAACACGAATATAAAGTACGTATTTCACCGTATATATATATATGTAAATATTTTGTTTGCACATTATTATATATATATATATATATTTAAACCGTCTGTGAATAACATACTATAATAATCTTTATCATCATAATATATATATAGGTATATAGTAGGAATAGGTACATTATATTATGTTGCAGTGCGTGCAATACCTATATGATGTATATATTCGATGACATATTTCGTTATTTACATTTATCTGGCCGTTTCGACGTAGTCTTATCCATCTAGCGGCGAGTAAATAAATAAATATTTTACTCGACTGAGTACCTATATAGAACTTCGCACGGCTATATAAGTCGGATATTAGATTTCGCGTGGTGCAAACACCGTTCGCGCTGGTTGTCGCCCACGCGATAATCCGTTTGCGTGTCGAAAACAAATAAATATATATGTATACACGTTGCACACACACACACACACACACACACACACACACACACACACACACACACATATATATGTGTATTATAATCTACACTTTTCTCGAAAGAGGGTTCTTGTATACAGCAGTAATGCAAAAGCGATAACTCGGAAAAATCGCATAAAAATAATATATATTATATTATAATATAACACGAGAGTGGGGTGCGAAAGAGGGTCTTATATTATATAGGAATCAATTTTTTCGCAAGTACCTACTTATATATACTGCAGCACATATATAATATATTCATGTGTTTTGATTGAATTTCAGAAAACAATATAATATATAGGTCTATCTATCTTTATAACCTATACATATAAATACCGCAGTGACTTGGTGTCTTTATACAATATCGTTTGTTCTGCTGGCCCAAACTGTCGTGGCGGCAATACACGCGTACCTAAACGTATATTACCAAATTTTTTACACGACGACACACAACGTATATTATATATGAGTGATTATAACCTAACCTAACCTATTAAACAAACATAATAATATTATATCGTCTATACATGTACACAATTGGTACAAAAATACTGAAACATATAGAGCGGACACTGTTCAAGAGTTTTTGGGCACGCGATACAACGATCATCGTGTGTACCTATATATATATATATATATATTATATATATATTGGTTTGTATTGAAATTTCGTTTTAACCCGAGTGCTGGGCTAAAAGCACAATATCGCACGAACGGAACTTTCGGAACTATATAATTTGTATAATTTATATTATATAGGTATATCTATATGTATTTAGTGCATGTTTTTAAGCGTGACGATCATAAATTATAATAATATAATTATTTAAACCAGGCGGCGATTTTGTGCATGCGCGCGGGAGAGATTGAAGAAGAAAAAAAAGCGAAAATAATATTTAACAATAACAATGCCTATATATGACCTGTTTTGTCCTAATTAGAACTACCGCTGGTTATTAATAATTAATAAGGTGACTCTATGTATAGTCTGCACGTATACCTAAATAAGATAACTATTATATAAATATGTATATATAATTATTCATGTATACCTACCTATATTATGCGCGCGATAAAAATCCCCTCCTCCCCAAACACGGATACAATTATCGGTGCAGTACACCATTTAAATAAATAACAGCTTGTTTCTCTTATTGCACGTTAACGCCATATATAATTCTGAAGAAAAATCATGATGTATATACAGGTACGCGGTATATAAAGGCATGCATTATCGTATACCAAATATAACCATATATAGTACCATTTATGTATATAAAACGCTTTTGTATTTATTTAAACTAATAGGTATATGCTGTATGGATATATATACACGGGCGTTTATATTGTTTATACCTATATATAATATATTTTGTGAGACGACGGCAAGAACATGAAATCCCAAACGTGGGCGCCAAAATACCTATGTCGTTCTAAAAGTATGAGCCACTACAGGACGCGCGCGTGGTATTAAAGTAATAATATGAAATTATGCTTTTTTTCGATTTCGATTGTTTTAGATTTTTTTCATTTGTCGAGACGACAGAAATGACATACAATAGAATGAAATACAAATCACAAACTATTGAATCAATAAACATGATGTTGTTATTGTTTTCGGCCCTCGATTGTCTATAGGTCAGTAGGACCGCCGTCGCCGCATTATACCATTTAGTATTCAATGTGTAATTTGTTTTTCAGCCACTGTACGACACTCACATACATACAATTACCGCGTTTATATACGATTATATTATTATAGGTACATTATTATACAGTCGCGACAATCGAACAATAATTTCATTATTATGTACTTGTAAAATATTCATAAGTACCTACACGCGATAAATGTTTATTATAATATAGGTATACCTATTTGTTATAAATCGTAGGTATCTTTAAGTACCATATACACTATATTGGAATATACTCTATGGAATACACAATGGACTCAGCACACATTTGTTATATTATGTTTATACGTGCAGTGATATACACAATAAAATATATTAATATCATATAAAGAAGACGGCGCGTGCTTAATATTATTATACCTCTATAACGATTATATATACAATATATGCCGCCGACCGTATAATATTTTTGTAATAGACATGATTTTGTTGTTCACGAGGAAAATCAAAACGTATACCGTGTAAAAATATAGGCTAGTTTAAATAGTTTCGGTCGGATTAAAATTTAAAAAAAATTCAGTACCTATACAATAAACGAATAACGAAATTAACTAAACAGCCAATTTTTGATCGCGCTGCAGCCGCTGTATATATTCCGCGGTGTTTATAAAATGATACGTTCATGATCAACGCGGCGTGGAATAAAATTAATAAAAATCAAAATGATTGAATATCTACCTATAATATGCATTCATTTATGTACAATTTATGTATATGGTGTAATATTTATCATAAAATTATTTTTACTTACGGGACCTTTGCTGTAGACGAGGAACATCGTGCGCGTAATGTACAAATACTATATGTAGCAGATATACACAAATTTGCAAAGTCGGCAATTTTATAATATTATATAATAATAATGACGATGATTATTTTATTTTATTTAAAATGCAAAAGCGTGTATCTATATTACAACGTGCGTTGCCTATGCCTATAATATTACAATTTTTATCGTTTTACTGCACTCGCGGCGGGCACACGCGAACATCGTACACATGCAACGGACGAGCGTCTAATGATGCGTGTGATTGGTATATTGAATAATATTAATAATAATGATAATAATAATAATAATTATTATTATTATTATTATTATTGTTGTTGTCGGGGTGGACGACCGGAGCGCCGCCGTGTAGATCGGCCACGGCGGCTTTTCCCGAGATAACCAAAATCGCGAGTATTATTAAATCGCACACACACACACACATATACACAATACCTTGAAAGCATTGCAGGTACGCGATGACTGGCACCATCACTGCAAATTAACAGGTCGGCGGAAATTTCGGAAAAATTAAACATTACACCGATACTATGATATAATATGTGTAGATACATATATACGATAGATTACGATTAGAATTTTATCGGTTTTTGCGTTTATATAAACACATTTGTAAATGTATACAATGTAAATGTATATACTATCTATATATAGAGTACGCGTTATAGAGGGCAAACCGCGCGATATCTATACCGCACACTACAAAATAAATCGAGGTAGGTACCTTACCTACAGTTATTTGTAGACGGTTTCTTTCAGTTAATATTTATAGCCTTAAAGATTTATATATTATGTGGTTTTACTAAAAAAACAAAAATGTGCGGGAAAACTGCCGTTGTCGCGTTAGTCATAAATCATAATTTAAGAATATTTAGGATACTATATTATACTTATTATAATATTATATCTATATTTTGCGTCTCGATTGCAGACGGCTAAAAAGTTCGTGCAAAGTAGATCAATTAACTAACAAAAAATCGTAAAGCATTCCAACCATTTTGATACATTACAAATAATTCTCATATCTTTTTAGTTTGAATATAATAAGTAGATACAACGTAATGTTTATAATAATAATTATAATTGTGTATCCACTATTATAATATAATAATATACCTAATGATTGTATTTTTCTCGAGGTTTTAGAATGCTTTTAAAAGTGTTGATTTATGCTTGTTTTAATAAATAGTAGGTATAGATATATGTATATTTAAATTAGATAACGTTTTACGATACTATATAAACACGTACCTAATATTTTAGTTATTCGTATAATCAGAATTCGAAGATAATGATTTTCTTTCGCGGAAAGGTGTTATGACTAAAACGTACTTATTAAAAAAAATTCTAATTATACATCCCACTTCAAAACACATAATACCTATATAATATTACCAAGTTCTATGAAATTACCTAAGTCGTGTGTAACAAATGTTTTGTAGTATATAGGCTCCCAATAGTATGATTTTATTTACCTACCTCTACCTTATTATTATTGCATATAGCAATTATTATGATATGTTGGAAAAGGGTCTTTTTTTTAATATTTGTATAAATATGGGCGATTATTGTAAAATGCATGACACACTCACTAATATAAAATTATAATTAACAGCGTGGTTATTAAAAGTGTGTTTAAGTTAAGTAATGCAAATTAATTTTAGTAGATACATATTAATTTATGTAATATGCACACATAACAAAGTAGCTTATAAATAAAAGAAAAACTACAATGACATAAGTGCACGTATATATTGTACCTCTAAATATAGGAAAATGCATGCTAATAGTTTCATATAATTATCATTCCGATGGTAATAAGTGAAATCATTATTATAGTTGCGAATTTTTTATTTTCATTTATATAATTATCACCTTCTCCTCAAACATCAATTTATTTTAAAATATGACATTAAAAATAATAGAATTTTTTTTTGTAATTTCTGATTAAAAATGTTTGCCTCCGACTCGTCGGGGCTCTCGTTAACATCTCGACGGCGGCGTATTAGGTATAGGTGGGCATGTATTCAAAGAAAATGATTTTTTATAAAAGAAAAAAAAACAGAAAACAATATAGCTTGTACAGGTAAAACCAATTATTATAAAACCGCCTATTTGACTCGTGTATATATGACATAACATATAACCAAATTAGCAAATATTATATAATATTCATCTCCTTACCTGGTGTCCGATATTTTTGGCGAGTTGTTGTGAAAACTGAGAAGTCATGGTACGCGGGAGACCCGCGGTTTTGAGACGTTTTCGCGGGACGCGCGCGCTACGAGACCACTACGACAACGACTACGGCCGGCGTCGCCGCGGTGCAGTCGTCGGCGGCGGCGGTGCGGGTTCCGGCGGTGGTTGCGGTCCTCGCGCAGCGATTCATTGGCCGCACGCCTATGCGGTCGGAGTGTAGATGACGGCGATTCGAAACCGAAAAACCGTATACAATGTAAACCAAAAAAAAAAAAAAAACGGCACACAAGATTTGAAGAAAAAAAATCAAACGCACCTATTAGCGGATGTACCTTGTATATTTGCGATACTATATTGTATTGTATTATATTATTAGAATAATAATATCATTACCAGCGTACACGAACGGTAATATTGTAATATAAAAATATCGTTATATTGTTATATAAATAGGTATTATACGAGGTAGCAGCGCGTTCGTGTTCGACACGGGTCGGTTATGCGGGACAGACTGCTGTGCGGCGGTGGCGACGGCGGCAGCGACGACGACGACGACGACAACGACGACGACGACGTGTACGCGGTAGCGAGTTGTCCGCGGCGCGGCGTACTATAATGAGCGACGTGAGCTGCGAGTACGGCCGACTACACGCGCACGCACGCACGCGCAACGACGGTCGCGGGCGCGTACAACACACAGACATACACGATCGTCGTAGATGCGCGCGCGCCTAGTGGTCGCGAGTCTCAGTCGGCGGGGTGCGGTACAGGGCGGCGGCGGCGGCTGCTGTGGGAGCGGTGACGACGGGGACTGCGTCAGACGGCGGAGGCTTCGGCGGCGGTAGGGGAACGCGCGAACACGCGCACACACACACACACACAAACGCTCGTGCACGCACACGAGTACACGCGCACACACACAAACGCAAACGCACGCACACAAGCGCGCGCGCGCGCGGGGCACCGCCTCGACGAGTAGCGCCTCCTACGCACGCTCAACCCGCCAACCGTTCCCCACGACACGACCATGTTTACCACCACCCCGCCAACCGACGGTTATCGCGCGCGCGGCCGGCCGTCGATCTTTTTACCGTACACCCTGCTGCTGTCCGTGGCCGCCGCGGACGAGACGCGTGTTTTTCCGAGGACATGTGTGTTATAGGCTCCTATATATTATTAGGTAGGTGGGTACAATCTATTATTAATTATTCATATAATTATTATTGTCATCGTGGTGGCATCGTATATTATAATTTGTATTCCATCTACAGCGCGCACGACGAAACAGAAAAAAAAATCCGTTCGTATATTGCAGCAGGGTGCATAGCCGCCTCCGCGTGCTTTCTCGTAAAGCTGATGCGAAAACGACTATATACGCATAAACATTGCAGTGGTACCGCACCCTATGCACGACTTTAACACATATATACGCCTCGTGAACCCTTCTTACATATATATTCGATCATCATTTATGCTGTTACAGTGATGACGACCCTAATCGGACGGACTTAAAAATTACGAACCGTCCTTATACGAAACGCATCGTCTGTGTCATTTATTTATACATGTACGGCATATGCACTCTTTTGAAAACGACTAAATGTACTTATGTATCTATAATACTATTATATAATAATATTATCATATTACATACCTACGCCTGTACTGCAGTCCACTGCAGTATGCATTTTAATTATATACCTATACAATTCTTGTTTTAGTTTTCAACGGTTGTATAATCTTATATATATATATGTTTAGGTATTATGATATCATATGTAAGTACCACCTTAATATAAACCACTACAACGCACCATTTTTTCTATAACGTTAACCCCATGACCTTGGTTTATATTCTCATATTATACCTATAATAAAGCCGTTAAATGTTATGTATGATGAGTATAATTACAACATTATAATATAATGCATTAGATAGGTAACTAATTACCAATTATGTAAGTATCATATCTTTTCTCTTTATATAGTACAGATTCCTTTGAATTTTAGGTATATAATATAATTACAGAATACGAAGCGATGAGACACCTATACCATTTTCAGTAGTCGCCGTTAATAATGTTAATATAGTGATAGGTTTATAGTGTTACGAGACGTGCTGCAATTTTATTTGTTATACACACGAACTGCAAAATAATGATGCGCGATAGGTATACTTATCTATTTATATATATATATATATATATATAGGTAACCCGATGTTTATTCGATATGGTCGGAAAGTAATAAGTTGTGTTGAAGTGCAGTGCGGGTTAAACTTCACGCGTCTTCATCGTGCTTGTAGGTATACCTATGTTACACATATTTTATATATACTGATATATATAGTTGTTTCCCGACATTACGCTCTATTCATATATATGTATACACATAAAATCGTAGTTTATATGTTTTGAATACATATATAATATAATAGTATCACGTATTACTATTTGCCAGCTATATTAGACCAATATATCTATACATAATATATAACTAATAGGTATACACAAAACCAAATTATGACGTAGAAAAAAATATATTCGGTAAAAATATATTAGGTATTTTGTTCTAATAGTAATATATACCTAATAATACAGAGTACAATGCTAAATGCATTATGATCATCTAAATCACACTGCCACACACTCATTGCATAATGTCATAATATAAACCTAAATAATAAATACCTATATATACCGCATATAAACGTGATTATTTATGTTTTTCATTTTATTCGAATACGCAGCACATGCGTAATTTATTATTGTAAATTTAGCGGGCGATTAAACGCGAAACGGGTCGACCGAAATAAATCGTTGACATTCATTTTGTTAAAACTATATTATTATCATTATATTATATATATTTACATATGATTTAATGATTGGGCTCTTCAACCGCCATGGTGAATTCATAATATAATATACATTATATGTAGGTATAATAAAATGGCCTTTTAAATTACGATTGTCACGTCGCCGCGTAAACCCAATGACGTGTGTCGCACGGATGCGGGCTCGGCGGCGACTAAGCAGCGGGTGGCGAATGGAAAACGAGAGGAAATCGACTGGTTTCAAAAAAAAAATTATATATATTTATAGGTGCGTAATGGTATAATGGGAACGCCGAAACCGCACTAATTTGTCCATTACTCGCGGGGCGTATATGTAGATCGTTTTAATCACACACACGCACACGCTCCAGCATACGCGACTATTTATTATTATATTATATGCGTGATGTTTATATTATAATATAATACTCGCGTTTAAAACCACATAAATATCAAAAGCGATATTCTTTATAATAATTATATATATATATATATATAGATAGGCAAGTACGCCGTGCACGCGGATAATATATATATTATATATATTCAGAACGACTGAGAATCAAAAACTCTGCGGGCGGTCGGCCCGACCGCGACATTATATTATATACACAAAACAATATTTCTATAACGCAAATAATAATAATAATAGTTTATTATATAAATATATTTATTATCGTTACTACTGTACTATAATAATATTATAATACGCACATAATAGGCGGCGCAGATATACACGGTGACGGCATTATAACGCACATCTTCGATTAATGGCTAATATACATGTATATGCACATAAAATAAAAACCGCCCCGCCGCCGTATAATAATACTTGCACGCGTCGAATGATAAAAAAAAAAAAAAACAGTCTATTCTCTTTTGTGTGTGCGTGTGTGTGTGTGCACGCGCTGATATACGCCAAATTCGATTTACATTTTCGAATTTGTCTCGACTAACGCGCACACACACTAAACGCGTGTACACTACACATACATATACATATATATATATATGTATACACTTTTGTTCGCTATTCGTCGTCGTTCCGTGTCCCGCGGTCGTGTGCACACGATGCTTATCGTTATATAGTATATACGCGCACACAAACGCATTATATTACATATATAGAGTTGTCACCTCTCCTTTACTACTAACCTACGCACGCACACACGCAGCGCGCAAACACGCGCGCACACACGTACGCACACACGCACACACGCACACACGCACACACACACACACACACGCACACACACGCACACACACACACACGCACACACCACCGATACACTGATCCGTGCTGTGTGGAGGGGTGGTGATGGGACGGAGAGAAGAGGCCGCGCCCATTCCCAATCGCGTTACCCGCCTTTAATATTACTCCACCCGGCCTGCACACCGTCACCCCTCACACGACACACACACACGCGCGCGCCTATATACGCACGCACACACCGCAGACATCATTGTTATAATATAGCGTCTATTCTATATAGGTTGTATACTTTATTTATACAGGGTGGTTATTCTTTTATCACGTATAACGGTCATTCAATCGGTAGACAAAGATAAATACATGTGGTCCTGAAAACATCGCAATATGCTTTGAGAATACGAAATTAAAAACACCGGTATATATGTTTAAAAAAGAAAATACTTGAACTTTTATGTAATGATAAAAAATAGTTACAAATATAATTTTTTTTCAAAAATTATTTATTCTAATGACAAAAACGAAAAATATTTCCAAAATCACACACACACACACATATACATATATAGGTACACGTTATTTATACTGAGAAAATTAATGTTTAATCATAAGAAAAGTTATTATAGTCATTATATATTTTATCTATAGTGTAAAATAAAATAAATTATTTAGGTATACGTCACAGTAGTCGGAAATCTCTCCAATAATGCCTACCTTTGATGAAATGTGCTACTACTATACTACTATCTATAACCATATAACCTATACATATAAGAAAAATGTCGATACAATCATCGTTACTTTAATGAAAAATAATGTATAAACATAATTTGCAATTTTTTTTTTTACTTTAGTTTGATAAATAAAACATAAAGGTGTACTTTAATATATATATATATTTTATATATAGGAAAATTTCAAGTGACGCTTCTATCTGACTATACGGTACACGATCCTTCCATAAAAATATGTTACATCCTTTGATGGTATACCTACACGAACCGGCATGCACGTGAACGATATAATTTCAGTATTTTTTTTAGGATGTGTAAAATGTACTTATTTAAATAGAATAAATATTATTTATTTTAGAATATATAGGATGATAAGATAAATAAATATTTTATGAAAAAGGTCATTGAAAACTATGTATAATAGAAATAAGTGTCAAATTTCATGCTATTACATTACAATGAAAAATTATAAATATTATACAGTGTATATAGTAACTATATATAATTATATATATATAATCTGCAAAATAAAGCATACATATATATGCAGCTGTACTGCTGTATAGTTGTACACGTCTATTTACTTGTATCGTTTGTAAGAATTTATAATAGGAACAAATATATAAATTGATAATTTGTCCGTATAAAATCACTGTAGGCATAAATACACAAGTATATATACATTTGTTTATAGACTATACATAAATTGCATGATTTTATACGCGATATCAGCTGAGCGACAATATTTCAACGCCTTTGTTATAGGTACATTATATAATATAACCTATTATTATTATTATTATAACATTTTATTTTTATCGGAATTAATTTTTATAAACATATTCGAATTATAATCATCATCAAGATGCTATATATTGCAAGGCTACTTTTATACTATACTATATATAAGAGTGTATCTGCTATTTAACTAGGCTTAGGGACTTCCAGCATTTGCATATTTTTTTTTGAATAATGTAAAAAATAGTAAAGTCAAATATAAATCCTGTTCATGTCACATATAGCGATAATCTAAATCCCAAATTTGATTGTGCATATTTTTGCATATTTTAATGTTTTTGCTTATTAGAGCATATTTATACGGATTATTTAAATAATCACCGTTTTTTTAGTGCTTTTTTTAAACTATACTCTAAAAAAAATTAGAAATTTTTTTATCATAACATAATATTAGAAAATAGTTGTAATCAAACCGAAGACTCATGGAAGAGTAAAATTTAAAAATTTAAATTATTACTTAAATTTAATATAACATATACTTATTCCAAAAAATGTTTATAATAATAATTAATATTATACTAATAGTAATTTTTGTTTTCACACAATTTTACCACATATTTGTTTTAATTTTTCTTGTGTATATTTTTGAATATATCTAGTCATTTTTTGGTGCAGATTTGCATATTTCCAGGGGCTATTGTATAAGTCCCTAAGCCTACGGCTGCATATATATTATTATTTTGCCTATGATGCCTACTATATATATATTTATGACACGCCGCGTATTGTGAAATCATCATATTTATTATTTTTATTATTATGTGTATACTTATGTACGGCGATATGGCGAGGGTGAAAATTATTACAGTGTATATGCTCTATGTACGTATAATATATGACGTTATGCATTTTATATATTTTCATATTATATTATATATAGTTTGATGAAAACGGTGCGGCGGCGGCGGAGTGTGAGCGGTGCGCACACGTGACAAACGTGTGGCAAACTATATACCTACTTTATATACTATATACGTATACATACGTATAATACATGCGAGCATGTGTGTGTGACGTCGGCGGCGGTGAGGTGACGCGAGCGTTTGAAACAAGTGTCGCGCGCGAACAACCGAGCTCCCGGGACACGACGAAATCCATTAGCGACATTGTAAACAAAAGAGGGCTACCGTCGCGGCGGGCGGGGCGGTCGGGCGATGCAATTGTTGCAAAACAACAAGCGGCTGCAGAGTATATATACACTGTATAGGTACACTACAGTGTGCACGAGAAACACATGCCTTCCCCTCGATTATTCCTCTTCGTCGTCGTCCGCCCCTCGTCGTAAAGATCCGCGAGCCACTATATACTCGCTGTAGTGGGTATATATATATATATATATATATATACATCGCTCTTTGTTCGCGCGCGACGATTGCTGCTGCACGTGTATATACCTATATATTATATATAATAAAATTATATAGGTACATAAGGTGCAAGAAATCGGTGCGGCGGCTTATGAAACGGTGTCGAAGATTATATATTATACATATAGTAGGTACTATAATATAATAATGCAATAATAATAATAATAATAATAATAATAATAGCGCGTAAGAGAGTCGCGGAAAGTGCGTGCAGTTATATTGTATATACATAGGTATACACATAGGTATACACGGCAGCTGGGAGAATATATATATAGTTTCGATAGTCGTAAGAACTTTGTATGTATTGTATTAGGTATACGCGTATATCGTATAAGCACTGTACAAAAGCTTATTGTTTTGCCGGCGCTAATTTCTCGCACATAGGGAGTATATGAGTATATACACTTATATATATATATATGTGTGTGTGTGTGTGTGTGTGTGTGTGTGTGTGTGTGTGTACGTAAGTATATAACGTAGTACCTTTGTACTTCATTCACAATATATACGATGACAAACTATTTATGTACTATATACTGTATAAGTACGCATAAGTCCTTAATTTATGTGATTCCGCGAGTCTTTTGACGCGCAATAATATTATTACGAGGTATATGTAATATATAGTCATATAAACACCTAATAGTATATACTAATAACGCACCTCTAAATAATTAACATTATAATATATATTATGTACATCCTTATTTCATATTTCAGACACATGTATATTTTTCAATACTGTTTCTGTGTAAGTACATATATAAGATATTATTATTGTTATATAAATATAAGCAATATTTATGCACTATGTACGCGTCAACGAGCGACAATATACTTTGATAACGGATGTATATGCATGCAATATATATGTACCTATAGTAGTGACTCGCAAATCTGTTAAATATATAATAGGTAATATTTAATGTACAAATATTTAATACAATTTTCCTATACCTATACTAATTATCGAGTGCTTACAAATATCATATTATATATATTTTATGTACAGTAAGCTTATTTATACCTACACTGCAGTTTACATATACTATATATATATATATATATATATATATAAACAACGTGTATAATATTATGTTTAACTACGTGTAATATACTACACATCCTATTAATAATAATATTTATAAAAACTTTTGTGCATATGTGTTATAATATAATTAAACGCTATTGTCACCACTTTATAAATCAATAAATATATAGAGTGAAAGTTAAATAGAGGATGTATAGTATATTATTATTTATAGTATATTATCTAACATATATTTTAATATTAGATTGCATGTTGTAACGATTGCAGGTGTTTTGCGTATAATATATACATATATGCATTTTATTATAAAACTATTATATATATATATACTTTTCAAACGTAGTTATTATCCGAATTACGATGTGGGTTTTCTCAAAAAGAAAATTTAACTCGGAAAAATAGCATTTATAAATATTGTGGTGTTTATAATAGTCAGTTAACTATAATTAATATGTGAATGTAGTAGTGTATATATTATATTATAATAATTATAGTACGAATGGTTAACAATATAAATGCTATTTTCAATAAGAGAATAATATTATTATTTTTTTAGGTTCAAAAAAATAATTTACTTATTCAAATTTACATTCGACGGCCATCAGGCTTAATACTACCGCATACATTTTATTAAGAGCGTTAATTATATTTTTAAGTTTTTAACAAAAGTAATTAAAAAATTATCTTGGAATATATATTATAACTATATAAAGAAATAACCTACCTACACTTGATTTATAGATCCGGCTTCATTTTTTTGGCGGTGAATTTGATTTGAATATTATTATTTATGAGGAATATTAAAAATGTAACTGCGATGTTTTCTTAATTTAATTATGAATTTTAGTCATTGTTTGTATCTTTTATAAATATATATTATTAAAAAAATCGTTTTTGTTCATAGTTTTACACCCACAAGCTCATTTGTTTTTCATATAATACTATTTACATAAATATAAATATATAAGTCAACATAACATATTATGTAGGTATAACAAAATTTTATAAATACTATTAGTAATTTATGTTCGATGTGCTTAATATAATATTAATTGTATATATATATACATATATTAGTATAATATACAATAGCTTCGTATACAAAGTTTAGCTGATATAAGATAATATAATTTAATATACATATATATTCAGCAAAAATACTGCATGAGCATCATATACTTCACTAAGTGGCAAGTGTGAACAAATGTTCATTTCAGTACATATTATTATACTCATAGAATTGTGTTAATATTAATTAGAAAAAATAAAACAAAACTATAGTAAAAAATGTTACATTTATACACTTAAATTTAGGCGTTATACACTTATACATAAAATCAATAGGCGGTACTATATAGTGTACGTACAAATTGCTAACTGATTATGCTTATTTAATGGATTATACTACTAGACTATTAATTTGATATTTTTACACTTTCTATCGGCATTTATACTCAGTTTATTATTACGAAATATATATTATGCCTATTATAATTTATTGTAAAAATTCGTTCTTATAAATAATATTTTATTAATCAAATGTGAAAAAACAAATTTATCCCATTACATAATATATTGCTGATATCCGCGGGCGCCGCACGCGTTTCAAGTAGTCATGTCATATTATAATTATTAAATCGAATGATATCTTAGCGGTTTCGAAATGTTCAGCGTGTTCAAACACGCACGCACGTATCATATATTATACACTATATTTTAATGTACTTATAATATATTTAATACTGTATGATAACGGTTCGATTAACATTTATTATTTAAATTATAACAATACTAATATATCTAATAATAATATTTGTGCATCGTGCATGTATATAAACATGATTTGATAAAATATGATAATGATATAAATTAGATACCTACAATAATATATTATGGTCTATGATGGTATATTGATATTATGTTGTATTATAAATATATACATTTTTTTAAAATTTAAAGTAAGTCTTCACATTGAGGATTATTAACCTACAACTAAAACACAGACAAACAGGTATATAGAGACAAGGTTGAAATATTTACAGTTATTTACAATTTTTTTTTTTAAATTAATGGTATGGAAAAATTAATAAATTGCTTTGGTGTTTTCTTCGCTGAGAGGTAGTAGGGTTGTTGACAATTGTTCGTGCTTCGGTGTATTTTGGACATCTAGTAGCGATAGGGTCGATCGAGAGGTTTTTTACATATGTTGCATACTGGGAGCTGCAGATTCTTTGGAGATAAGAAAGAATCAGGTAAGATGCGTGTAGTCTATTCTGACTTCGATGTATTTTATATTTATATACTCGCCATTGATTGCGTATTATCCTATTACATAGGTATATTCTAATATCTAAATCTAAAGCCCATTTCACACGATAATTATTGTGCTATTCTTGAAGTGTGGTGGCTTGTATACTATAGTTTTTATGTTCTTGTGAATTATAAAACAGTATACTGGTTAAAGGAATCATATTAGCGAGTAATATATTATTTTTGGTAATAGAACATGCCCTATTTTCCATTTTATTTACCTGCAACATAGAAATATTGTCGGCTAATCTCCAGAATACAGAGTAATTTCAGAGTAGGTATACCACAGTCAGAATAAGACTCTATTATTCTATGAGGTTAGGTTACCAGGTTACAGGTGTTATCATTTATCTCTACTGCTTCTAGTACATTTTATAATGTAAATAGTACATTATAGTGTAAATAGAATTTAGTATAGGTATTGTACACTGGGTTATACGCAATATTTAAAACTATAGTTATAGTGTGCTAGGTATAATACAATGACTACATCATCGTGTGAAAAGGGCTTAATAGTTTTTAGTATATGTTATCACATACTAGTGTTCAAGTATAATAGTATATGGTAACCTATATAATATTATTGTTATATATTAAACTTTTTACGCATACTAAATAGAGCTATATCGCGGGAAAAAAATTGCAATGATATAATATATACGACAACACGGAAAGTACGTGTTTAAACATAATATGTGTTCTTAAATAATGATGTTACTTTTGCTGCAGAATATATACATATGTATGTGTATACAAAGAGTTATGGGAGCGGTTCGTAGGCGATGATGGATGGACCCCTTGTCGTCGTAGGTTCGGACTCGAGCTTAACATTATTACCGGGGAAAAAAATAAAAATAACTACCCGTGAGCTTTTCCCCGTCGTCAGCTATCAATCAAATAATAATTTCGTTCATGTAAAACACCCATGCGGTCCCCGATAAATTATAGTCAGCAATCACCGTCGTGTTATAATATTACAGGATATATACGCGTTATATTACAGCAATTATTAATACTTAAAGAGGTAGTTATATATCCGAAAGCGCGTGTATCAGGTATATATTTAGGTGTTAATCTAAAAACTATGTCATTGAACGAGCGCGTATTACATGAGGCGCGCGCGCATAAATAATACAATCGCTACGCATATTTACATAATATAGGCAAACAATATAATATAAATATATATTGATGTGCGCACATAATATACTATTATATAAGCACACATTAACTCAACAGACAATTAACTTATAATAATAAAACGTTTACTATGTTGTCTACACTAATGGATAAGTGACGAAACGTAAGTAGATTTGTCGTGTACACCTATATTATAGTCAAGACTTGAAGTGAAAAAATTAACAGAATTTATCATATAACACTTTAACACGTATATATACACCGTTAAAGTGTTAAACACAACCGTTTATTATATACAAGTTATATATACATACATATATATATATATATATAATATAATATAATATAATATAAATTACAAAAAATGTCTTAAAATAAGTACATATTATAGACCAACAAGGCCATATATAGTCGACAAACTAAAATCGTACATATTTTTTTATACTTTATAATACATGTTTTTTTTTCATTTCCTCTCTTTGCAATTTATTTTAATTTTCGTGTTACTGTATATATTTTTATATTATATTTATAAAATAATATATAGGAATCATATTCATATACCTATACCTATATTACTTTTGTATAAATATATTATATAAGTATTTACATCTTTTTTAATTTGTGTTTCCGATTGTTATAAATAAATTCGAATTAGCACCTATTTATATTTTATATAAACACGCGTTGCTACTATTATAATGGTTTATGGGGTTGCTAATACAGTTAACAGTTGTTTTTTATACTTCGGACAATTTTGAAATGAATAAAAGTAGAAAAATTATGTATAAGGTTTTAAAATTGAATGTATTTAATATTGATATAGACACATTTCTTATTTATAGTTACATAGGTACATAGGTATACAATGTTTATTACTACTTGTATAATATAATACCTAATTTAAATATCTATATATTTTTGAATCCTAATATTTAATAATAATTATTCATGTAGAATCACTATACAAAAAACAGCGTGCCATATAGGAATATATATAGCCATATAGGTAGCCAATTACACATATATACATAATTCATGAACGTAGCCAATAATCTTTTTATAAGGTATATACATATATTCCATACGCGGTCACGTGTTACACTATAAATCTTAGACATGTATATTAAATATAAAAACCAAAAATATAATTTATAGGTACATATTATTATATAGATATTAATGATCATCATAAATGTAATGTTGTCTTTGCAATACATTTGTACATTATGTATTTACTTATTTTTGTGTAAATATAAAAACAAAATCTCGAAAGTAAAATTTACTCGGATTAAGCGAGCATCAAATATTATTCAAAACTATATAGGGACATAACTAAGTACGTCATATATTTGAAAAATCGACCAAGTGCATTTGTGTGAATAGGTACCTATTTTCGAAATTACCTAATAATTATAATAATTACATATTAGGACATATACGATGGAGGTAAAAGAAAAACATATATAGTTTACTGTGTATAATTTAAGCTTATATTAGTATTTATATATTATTAAAGTAATAGAGAACGAAGTAATGGAGAACGGAAACATAATAATTGACAATATGTAAAATGTCGGTTTTATATATATCAATATAAATGTTTACATATGTATACTTATGTATATATGCTGGTCCTAATATAAAGTTTTTCACGCCAAGTAACTTCAAACCTTCAAAACCTTAAAACTTCAAAACTTTCAAACAAATCTTTTATTCAATTCCATGAGATGACTACCTCTGTGTAGACAGAAATCGCGTAATTATTTAGATTCCTAAATAGAGCGGTGTTCGTCGTTAAACGGTTTTATTAACGTAGTTACTAACATATAAAGTATATAATATATAGAAACAACAATCAAATAAATTATAGAAATGTCTATGTATTATTAATATGTATAATCTATGTATAATGTGCAGCTTACCGGTTTGACGTTGTCCGCGGCGAACGATGACCGGGCCCTGAGCACTGTTATTTGCATGGTCGCGAAGCCTGCTTTACAAGTACTTTTGATTATCAAAAAAAAAAAAAAAAAATAGTTTTAGTAGCGTCCGAAATGCGTAGGTAGTTCGCGATCACAGAAATCGCAAAAATGATTAATTCGGCTGAAATAATAATATTATATTATTGATAAGACGTCGAGGAGACGACGGCGATACGGGTCGACTCGCAGTACGACGAATAATAAAACGCGGCGGCAGCGGTGGCCTCGGAGTGTTTGCGGTGGTGGTGGTCGTCGTCGTCGTCGTCGTCGTCGTATAATAATCGTCGTCGTCGTCGCTGCAGGCGTTTCGCGAACATGTTGCCCGCGCGGCGTCCGGTCAGCGTTTGATGAGCGCGACTCGCTCGGACTGCGCTTGACTGCACGCGTAGTACATCGGCGGCTGCCG
Organism: Pentalonia nigronervosa; assembly: GCA_014851325.1. Taxonomy (NCBI): domain Eukaryota; kingdom Metazoa; phylum Arthropoda; class Insecta; order Hemiptera; family Aphididae; genus Pentalonia; species Pentalonia nigronervosa. Next base: position 44,089 of record JACXSJ010000956.1, on the reverse strand, counting down.
GCGTACGTCTATCCGTTTTCAGCGCAAAAAAAGCTCATCCCGCAAACCTCCGCCTCGACCTCGCGGCGTCCTGTAAAGTCAAAGGTTGTGTGTGTGTGTGTGTGTGTGTATAACGATAAAAATCTTTAAAACAACATTATTTACAATATTTTTTTCTAAATATTACGTATACAATTCTCACCGTAGAAAATATTCTTACAGTTCATCAAATATTTTACACATACTATTTATTAATTGAGTTTATATACTTAAATCGCATTAACTATATTATACGATATGTGAAATTTCTTATTCGAAATCTAAACTATAATACACATTAATATATTGTATTATTAATTATTTACTTTATTGGGAAATAAATCCTTAAACTAATAAAACAAATAAATAAATGTAATAAATGTAATTTTAATGGTGGCCAATGATTGTTATTATAATATTCGATTACGATACACCGTTTAAAAAAGATTACGACTTCTACTTTTCTTAACGCTTTTCCGGTATGCGCTCGTTATATTTATTATCTGTGATCCACCTAGTCCGTTGCGTATTGTATATTATAGATTTTCAGAACAGAGCTGATTTTGATATTGCAAGCATTTCTCTATTGCGCAGATCAAGTATTTTGACGCTCCGTCAAAATCGACCGGATTAGAGCACAAATGTAAACGGTTTTTATTTAAAACTGATGGGTGAATTTTTTGAAATCATTTTGGTAATAAAATATTTCCAAAAAATTGAGTATCACGACGAAAAGGAATACACGCGCAACCAACTGCAGTGCGAGGTTTATATTTTATATTGAATCGGACACGCGCTAGTGTGTTGTACAAAATAGGGACAGTCTGAGTTAAATTGCGGGTATTGCGGTAACCGAGGAAAACGAGAAACAAGAGTTTTCCGCCGGAGGGGAAAGGTGACGGAGAGGCATTTTATATATATAAAAGGCACGCAGGCGGAGCGCGGCGGTCGTCCAGGGTCTTCGTGTTAAACAAGCTGACCTCGCGAACCAAAGATCATTCCACGACCTTTTTTTTTTATTTTTCTTCTTTAAAGCGCCACCCCTTATTCTGTCTGTCTATATATATATATATATATATATATATAATATAATACAAACTTCTCCTAACTGGCTCACGATACCCTCACAGAGCGCAGCACTTTTATTGTAGCTTGCACTGCTCCTGGAAACGTTATTAATTAAATAGTCGTTTACGTGCGTGTATAATATTATACAGCAGCATTGTCGACCCTGATGATAATATTTCTTATTAGAACTAATAATAATATTACTTAATAATTTATTGTAACTTGTTATAGTATGCAATATTTATACAATTATTAGTTATCACTTGCCTCATACAAATAATTGTATCATACAATTATATTATACACGCTAGAAGTACGATAAAAAATAATGTATAAATATGAACATATAAATAATGTACAAATACTGTACACCAATTTATTTCGATGTATAAAAATCAAATTTCGAACGAATAATTTATGAGTTATAAGTATTTAAAATTAGATGAGCGGAATAGAGGACCAGCATTTTGCGGGGTAACTGTATAGGTGCAACTAGACCTTAAATTTAGGGGGTGCTAAAATTATGTATACCTATTTCAATAACCCACACTAATTCTATTTTCATAATGTTTACAACACGCCGTTCAATATTAAAATGAACCAAAATCAGTAAACCGTAGTTGCTTTAACATACTTTTACTCGACCATTAGTGTGTTACATCAATGAAAAACTGCGTTCAGGCGTTGCAGAACTTACTGAAATCTTACTACAACTTTATGTTTAAGTTAGGAAAGCCTATTTTTTATTTATTTTTTTTATTAAAAATATAATATTAAAAAAAAACACTGCTTTTTTTCTCACATTATTTTTGATTTTTTATAACAGAGGTCAGGGGTGCTTAATTTGAGCTTGGTGGTGCTGTAGTATTCCCAAACACTCCCTAATTACGCCTATAATACTTACCACGTACTACTCCACTCTGCTTATCTTTACTTTAAACATGCTCATAACTCGTAAACTTTTTATCTAAAATTTGATTTTTATGTATTGAAATAATCGGGAAAATATTTTGAAATATGAATTTAAAATTGTATGTTGTCATTCAAAAAAAAAAAAATAAAAAAAAAATAAAGGACGAAAAAATATTATTTTAACAACTTAAAATCATCTAAAAAAAAATTGAAAAAGTCAATATTTTTCGAAATATCAAGTGCTTTACGTTATAAATTAATTACTTTGTACACATACACATAATTTGCACCGCTACCATCCGGTTCCGGTATAGTATTAATAACGATTATATGAATATTCGACGAATTCGATTTCTTGGCACATATACATAATATATTATAGTGTCAGCTACTAATATATTATTATTATTATTATTATACTTGTAATAATTATAATATTTACATATAATGTTATTTTACATTTATTAAACAGCGAAATATTTAAAATGTTTTTATATTGAAATTATGTGTCAATTCATTATTTTCACGGTTTCGAATCTCTGCTTATAAATTATTATTTATATTGAAAACCAAAAGGTAATATACTTAATGATTTCATACTTTTTAGTTTTGTTTAAAATTTAATTTATAGTTGGTACTTTAGATCATTATTCGATTTTCCCAGTAAGAAGCCACAATTATTTATGACACATTTTCCCATCGTTAACTTGATTTTGATTTATGTAATATGTCACACATATCCAATTAAAGACAAGAATAAAAGATCAACTATCACGTTATAACATATATATGTATACACAATAGTACAGTAATATAGAAAAATAGTCCGTTTCAGTGAAATATGTAGCGTCTGCTATATGTAAAAAAAAGAACATAGCATTTTTATGATGGTTTTTTAATACTGGTTTAATTGTTATGCTTTAACGTTAAAAAAATCATTTAAATAATTTATAAAAAAAAAAATGTAAACACCTAGCTACCTGTAAATTGTAATTAATTTGCATTCATAGTTACGGACTAGTTTTAGGTATTTATTTATGCTTGTAAAATTGTATATTACAGGAAAATATGATAGTGGATTAGGTCTAATAAAGAATAGGTACCTACTACAAAATATTATGCCGTTATGTGTAATACCTCGTGATTGTTTAAATAACATATCGTTAATTGTATAGTTAACAGTGTTCAAAATATTCAAAGCAATTAAAGGATAAAAAAAAATTGTTGATAAATTTCAAGTTGTTTAATGGTTATGTACATACACCTTATAATTGTACCTACACACCGAATAACTAATATGGTATAATATATATGGTGATGTGACGAATATTTAATTATTTTAATAAATAATAAATAATAATATTATAATTTGATCTACATATTTAATATTTATTAAGAAATATGTCTTGTGAGGTATACTACTTTACTATGATTAAAATCAAATTATTTATATCAATAAATTATTAAATTACAATATGATAAACAGCAATTTCAGAGCATAGGATGATGGTTGCAATGATTATTATTATACTATTTTTATGATTATCGTTTAACATGTGGTATGAATAAATATATTAAAAGTTTACATTAAACGTGATTTTTTAACGTAGGTAATATAATAGATTGGTATTATTTATCTCTAAAATATTATCTGTAAATTTGTATGCTATGAAAAGAAAAAAATCACGAAAATTGACATAGAGAACGAATCTACTAAGTTAGAAAAAACATCTTATATCTGCCTACACTTTATACATAAAATATAAAGACTTATATAAAAAAAAAATATAAACATGTTTAAATTGGAGAGTCTACTTAAAAACACAGAATAAACATAATGTAACGCGAAATAAAAATAATAAATTAGAATAATTTAAGTTTTCGCATTGGTACAATAATAAATTATATAGTTCTTCTCTTCAATGTGTCCATATGCATACAGCATAAATACATGATATGTAGTACACCTTTTTTTATTTAATGATATACTTTCCACACAATAACATTTTATAGTGTGTCTATATACAGGGTGATTCAAAATTTGTATTACAGCTATTTTATAACATGGATATTCAAAATACAGAAAAATTTGTATAGTACGAACATTTTTTAATTTAAAAACATCTAAAATGATTTGTATATTTTATAATTTTTTATAATATATTAGAGGGGTTTTAGCGGGTCAACTTTAGAAACTCAAATGGTAATTTATATTTTTCGTGTAAACATAATATGAAGAAATTTTTTGAATACATTTCAGTACTTGAACAACATCAATTAATGTAAAACTCTATGCTTGAGAGATATATAAAGTTTTTACAAATTTTTAAAGTTGACCGCCCAAAACCCATCACTAAAATATTGTGAAATATTATAAAATGTATAAATCATTTTAGATGTTTCTCGATTAAAAAGCTTTCGTGTTATGCACTTTTCTCTATTTTGAATCAATAAATTGGCCAAAATTTTGAATCACTCTGTATATTATACGAAATTGCTTATACTATCGCCATATATATGCGTTTAACCAAAAACTAGCTAGCTATTATTACGCATGGTGGTATTTAAAAATAAGCTTTTAAGTTTTATTTACTCGAAAATATATTTTTATATTTTAAATGCGTTGTATTATTCAGTCCAACACTTACAGTAATTAGTTTATTTAGATTTGAGTTTAAAAACATCTTTTGTTTCTTTTTTTTATTACATGGGTTGTCCAGTGATCGGCGTTAGTCTACTTTAAGCCGAACACGTTTTATTTAAATATATCAAAATGTTATCATAGTTACCCATATGAAAAACAAAAACTATATAGCATACAAAGAATTATTCATTGTTTCGCATAATATATAATTTATATGAAAACACGATTCGAATTTTTGACAACGTGCAGATAGAATATAACGTCACAACATATTAAAACGAAAAAATATAATGAAATATCTCATATTATAATAACAAAAAGACACGACTATTATAGATATAGTGGATGGTCAAAAAAATAATAATTATGGCATTAATATAAGACTGACGACTAGAAATCGAATTAATATTCTGTCATAATAATATATAATACGTATATATTATTATTACTTATTATATCGGCGCACTGGTAAATATTACACCTGCGTGTACAGACACATTATTTTATATCTATTTATATACACCTACGCGTGTCCGGATTTCGCACGACTTGCCGAGAAAATATTCTATGCACATATACCGGCTTGTGCCGAAAAAAAAAATAATATATAAAACGAAATAAAATACGTGACGCGATCGTCGACGTATTGTAATATCGATATTATGATATTATTATATTGCCGTGCGTGTACAAACCATATATAAGCCTGTACGAACGAGACAAAGAATAATATGATAATAATAATATTATTATTATTATAACAATATTACACGTTACTCCTCGACGACACAGCAAAAATATCTATAAACTATTATATACGTCAATACACTCGTCGTCTGTGATTGTCGTCGCCTGTGGTCGGTACAGTCACTACTTTTGATGTATAGTTTGCTATTATCAACGCCATGAAACAATAATAATATTAAGTTTACGATCGATTATCGCTATATTTTATTTTTTTTTTTTTTTTTGGGGGGGGGGA
>JACXSJ010000956.1:10754-38365 GCA_014851325.1 Pentalonia nigronervosa | reverse complement strand
AAAGGAAAATCTCGAACGAATTTGTTAGATCTGCTACGGTGTCTATAAAAGTGCAATTTATAATTGTAAATTGTAATACAAAACACGAGTCGTGCATTTTACAGCTGCAGTAAATAGAGTGACACAATATCTGTATTTTGTTGGGATGTGTAAAAATGTTTTAAATTTAGATTGAATTATTTATTTTAGCTTTCTATTAAATAGACATATTTTATCATTGTTTTTATATCAGTAACTATAAACAGTTATAAAAAGTTGCGAAATTTGATTAATGGAAATTTCATGTGTCATTCTTCGTCTTTTCCTAAACCTAAGCAAACAAAACAGTCGCAGAACGTTGATTGTACCGTTCAGCAATAAATATATTATTTACTTTACCTGTATAGTAGATAGTTGCTATATTGCTGTTAGGTCGCCGCATGCAAATATCGCACAACTTCCAACAACTGGATAAGACGGATTATATATTAATATTAACATTTTAGTCATTTCCAATGAAAATAACATCATCTACATCAGTTTTATGGCCTTATAACACCAACTATAAATTATATAAGTAATGATATTATTAGGCTTAGGGACTTCTAGCATTTGCATATTTTTTCTGAATAATGTAAAAAGTAGCAAAGTCAAATATAAATCCTGTTCATATTACATAGATAATTTAAATCCCAAATTTGATAGTGCATATTTTTGCATATTTTAATGTTTTTGCTTATTAGAGCATATTTATACGGATTATCTAGATAATCAGCGCATTTTTAGTGCTTTTTTTTAAATTACTCTCAAAAAAAGAAATTAGAACATAGTTTTAATAAAACGGAAGACATAGAAGACGAGTAAAATTTAAAAAAATAAACTAACTACCCAAATTTAATGTAACATCCTGCCTATTTCAAATAATTTTATACTAATAATAACTTTTTTTTCAAACTATTTTACCACATATTTGTTACTACTTTTTTTTTGTCCATATTTTAGTGCTTATTCTATCATTTTACAGTGCATTTTTTTGAGCATATTTGCGTACTTTTAAGAAGTATAAATCCCTGAGCCTAGTTATTACGGTCATCGCCCGGGGCGCAACGCACTGCGAGTCTTGTCAACATACGGATGCGTACGTGTGTTTGTATCTAAACACACCCAACGGCTTTATCTGTTTGTATCTCATACCATATACCTAGTATACAGTATTGCTTATTCGTCAGTTCGTTACTATATGATATTCGATGATACAACACAATGATATCATATTGTCGATAGTGTAATAATATATTATGGTGATTTCAGAGCGGACCCAGGTGGGGGGGTCACTTGACCCACGGTTTTTTCTCATTATGATATGGCCTCTAATTTGATTTTTGACATAAATACAATTTTATTTGAACAAATATTGTACAATAATAATAATAATTTTAAAATTGTATACAGGCTTCTCTTAATTCTTTATACTAACTATATAATATTATGGTGGCATGGTATACTGTTGTTTCTTTTATGAAAGATATAATTACAAAATATTAAAACACTATACAACTAATACCATTATGTCTACTATGTATAGTGGTTTGTTTTAAGAAGAAATTATGGATAAATTTTCTTACTACTTTTGCGGTCTGATAATCTATTTTTATATACCTGAATTGAACCATTAAAGTGATTATTTTTTAAATATTTCTATTATTATTATATATCAATAAAGTATAATATTATTATTATATATATATATAATTTATTGGTTATTGAAGTGTCAAATGCATGCATATACCTATTAACACAGTATAACTGCAGAAAAACGTTTTAGCTTACTAAAAACTTCTTAAGACTTACTTTCCCCCAAAAATTACTAAACAACGCCTACCTGTAATTTAACAATATTAAGCAATGAAAGCACCGTAGCTTAAACCATTGATTTTAATAAAGTAACCACTACATTTTCTCAAATGAAAAATCGACCTACTTATATAATTTTTATTTATTTCTGTATTTATCTATTTATACTTATTTTTTCTAAAATAAATTATACTTAAAAGTGACAATAAAAAGATGTAAAGTCAATAACATTATTATTTATTTTATTTTTGTATCAGATTAGAACTATCTACTTATATTCTATTTAGTAAATATTAAATAAAAGAATGAAAAAATAGCATGCATAAAAGCAAGTTAGAAATATGAATTTTTATTCTAATTTCTAATACTAATAATTAAGTAACAATTAACAGATTTAAATAAAACTGACCATTAAGAATGTTTAAACTGTAAACTTTAAATAATGTGGGTTATCTGTCAATTGATTGAAATGCAATTAATAAAAGTTTGTAAAATGTACATTTGTTTTGCATGTAATTTGTAATGTTTCATTAAAAAAAAAAAGCGAGCAAAGCCATCAGTTTTGGATTTATAATTGAATTATCACACAGGTGGCATCTCGTGAGCTGGGCTAACCTACAGTGCTAAAACCCTGCAGGGTACGCCACTGAGCGGTGTGATTCGGGTTCCATCAAATTCATTGTCGTTTTAACGTTCGCGATTTATTTTTAATCTAACAGAATATTCTATAACTACTAAATAGGCGGTGCGAATATCAAATGGAAACGACCCGCAGTAATATTACTATTAAAAATATTATAATACACAACAGTAGTGGTGACGATGACGCGTTGTCGATCGAAAAAACGAGTTTTGGCCTATTTGTTTTATAATGTGTATATATATACGTATACCTTTAATGTCCGCCCCGTCAAAATCGCGTAATAGAAAATCCGATCGTTTTTCATATATATATATATATACACACAACACGATCCCTTCTATATTGTGATATATTTCCCGCATCTTATCCGCGTGTCAAACATACGTGTCATATTTATCACGAAATCCCGAACGTACACACATCGTAGCTGTGGGGGCCGTCGCCTCCGCGACGACTGGGCAGAAATCGGATTATCGTTATTATTTTTCGCGCTCCCTCTGCACTGCCATATCACTGCTGTCTCTCTCGTCTTCGGCGACGAAAAATAAACTATATAGCGGACTCGGCGGCGATCGTAAATGTATTTAGACGTGTGCTCGCGTAAGCGGCTTATAAGAGAGCGTTCGGTGGACAATAAGGTCCTTGAGACCATATATATATATATATATGCGACGTCTACATAGTCTCTCGAACAACGACTGCGGAGAGATATTATTCACATCGTCGCGTGAAATCGTCGTTTTTTTGGCGAAAAAAAATAAACGTATGTCGCGTGCGTGAGTGTTCGTCGGCGTATGTGCCATCATTATATCGGCGGCGTGCGAATATCGTTCACGGAATACGACCGCTCGCGTTTAATTAAAGCACGAGGCTGCATAAAAAAACAATATAAATCGTATAAATAATTTAAACCCGAACCGACACGATTACGTATGCGCATGTATTATTATTATTATTATTATCATCATTATCTATATATATATATGTGTGTGTGTTCATATATACGGATGAGGAATATAATATAATATAATGCACAGCACGATTCTCGCACGTTACGCGCAGCACACCGTGGACATGCACACGTATAGTTATTTCATTGGGCGGGTTCGTTTTCGGGATTTTTTTTTTTGTTTTGTTTTTCGTTTAAAACATATTTTACAATATAACATAATAAGTGTAGGTACACTCGGACAAAAGTATATATTAAGGGGGAATTGTTTTCCCCCTCAAAAAACCATCTGAGACAGCTGCATTTATATATAGTAATATTATATATTCTCTGATTGCAAACTGAAGGTAACTAATATTATAAATATATATATTATTGAATGTGGTCACGGCGACGAGAATTTTTATATCATATTACCCATGTCAAATGTATATTAATATTATTATTATTGTGGGTTATGTTAAGGACGTGGACGTATATCGGGCGAACGCGAAAACGATCAGAGTGCATATAATACAGTTGCGTATCCTGCAGGTGAGACTGCAGCCCTTCCGAAACATTTCAGGGAAATTCAAAAATGCTTTCAGTATTCTGTGACCGTATTACGTAAAATGCTTAACCATGCATGAATTAATTTATAGATGATGGTTTCTGCAAGTTTGAAATGCTATATATTCAGCGTGACAATATATCAAACTTTTGAGGCATTCTGTAGTTTCTAGTTTGACATTATTGTTAGCCCTCCCTCCAAAAATAATAAACAATGATGACAAAATAATAATAAACGCATTTCTGAGATTTACCGCAACCCTGCGAAAGGAATATTTTTTAAAATTATTATTTCGTGTCCATTTAACTGTTAATGTATATATTATATAGGCCACAGGGTGTATCAGGAACATCTGATAATTTTAAATTGAATTACATTTTAAATACGTTTAAATTATACAGATCTTAAAACAATTTTTATAATTAAATGTGTGATCTGCAGTGGTCACTCACCACTCATGGGGTTGTCTTTGAACGATCTGAAACCGTTTCTCTTCCTATGTATAGAATGCCGAAACCGTCTGGTTTAATGCCGTATTACATTATTGATATCCGATTTTCATTGCCGTCCAGACGTCCATCAAGATAGTTTATCGTTGCGGTGTCGTTTAGTTTACTGAAAAATGTACGTCAGTATTATATATAATTACTAAAAGCGCGGTGTATATATAAAGTATACATAGGTATATTACTATTACAATGTATTAATGATTAAGGCGCTTGCCATCACTAGTTGTATATTAATTGTAGAACTCAAATACGTCTCCGCCTCAATCAACGCGGAATCAACAATAAAAAAGAATTACAATTATTTTTTCCGAGCCCTATATATATATATATATAGTACCGGCTTTACTGTTATATATTTTATTTTTCCAGAGCGACTATTCCTCTGTACCTATATATTAATCTCGGTCTGTCAATCCGCAGTCTGCTTTGCAACGATCAACTTTTCTACACGTAAACCTCTATATATAATATAGAACAATTAACGATATATATATATATATATATATATTATTCTTTTGACGAGACTCGGTAATAATCATTCTATACGTGCATCATCCTCATCACTCGCCCTCTCCCGCAGCAGTCTTCGACGCATATCTCAATCCTCGCGATAACTCCGTCATCCATTACCAAAGAAAACAAGCCGACGCGCAAGGCTGACCCCTCGTGCAAAGACCCCTAATTACACTTTATACTATTTTCCCTCTCAATTCATCTCGCAAAGCAGCTCGTATATTCGACACATGTCTGTACACGAATTCAATCGCGTCCGCAACATATACATTGCAGCACAGAAAACCGATCGATATGCGTTTTAATAGTGACTAACCCACGGGCTTTTTCGCGAGATTTTCATTGCGAGTGAATTTATTTTTCCGCAAATACATACACAATATTGCGTATAACCGTATAAATAAGTCTGATATAAACCGAGCTAAAACGCTCTTTGGATAAATAATTAGGGCTGGGAGTGTAATGCCCTGAAAAAACCCCAAAAATGCCCTAAAAATTTAAAATAAAATACAACACTTATTAAAATGCGTTTATTATTTTTATTTCAAACAAATTTTAAACCAAAAAATGTTTTTAATTAAATTTAATAAAAGTGTTTGCAGTACTGCATGGTTTCAAATCTTTAACGTAGACTTTTATATGAAAAAAGAATTATACTCATTTCATTTTCCGTCACTACTCGTAATCTCAAATTTTTTACGCCGTACGGATCCATTCGAAAAGTTTCGATCAGGTGAAATCCTTGTTAGTATACATTATAAAATCACTTTTTAAAACATAAACCTAAAAACAAAATTTTAAAAAACAGGATTTAGTATTGAATGCTTTAAAAAATTAAAAAATGACCTTAAAATTGAAAATTGTCAAAAAACGGAAAATGAAAACTTCTTATAATGGTTGAAAAATACATGAAACATATATGTTTTAAGCGAGCTTCGATTATAATCTAGTTTTGGAAAACAATACAAAGTTCTTCGAAATCACAGCTTCATAAATAATCAAATAAAAACTAGTTAAATTACATTACGGGGGTTTACATTACCCGTGTACCCAAAATTCGATTGAATGTATTATTAGTGACTTCCGTTATTTATCTACGGGATAAACTGCGGCAAACGGCAGAACCGTTGACATTTATTATATATTATTTAATCAAAGACCTGCACATCATCAGCGGCGTACGTACGTCATATCTACTATATCTTTAGGTACCTATGTACTTATGATACAATATGTTAACTTATTATATATATAGGTATATACCGTAACCTGCAGCATATTATAATGTACCTCGGCGCGCGCAATATAGTGAAGCTCGGCGCGGTTAATGGACGGATTCGACGTCATCGCGTCACATCGACTTGTTGTAAGACACAGGAAGTCACGATCACCAATAATCATTACACGTGACGTTCGTGCGGAATAATAATGACGGTGGACATAAAAAAAAAAAAAAAAACGTAACGATATACAATAATAATATAATATAATATAATGTTTTTTTTTCCTACCTATTGTGTTTGCCAGCACGCGTCAATTTAACACATAATATATGTATATGTATGAGCGTATATATATATATATATATATATATTATGTAGCCGGAGAAATAATATATAACTAAGCGCTCGCATGTGCATACGGCTAAGAAATAAGTTCCGGTTCCTGCGACGTGACTCATCTTGGCCGCTTGCACTTCCGAGGCGAACAACCGCGGTCGTACACACATCATATAACGGTTATAAGTAGGTATAACAATATATAAATATGGTAACGTATAATAATATATACATAAATAATATAATAACAATAATGTACACCGGTGGCGGCGGTCGACTTCCGCAATCACGCGGTCCCGGTTCCTGTCTACGATTATATTATATTATGTGCAGTGTGCGGTGTGCGCATATGTCTTGTCATCGCCGTGCAGAGCACACACATAATAATATTAAACATTATGATATGACTAGACGATGCCGTTTATGAATATCTATATAAAATGTACAAATGATAGTTCGCGTCCGTCGCGACAATCCGAATACTAAACACAATATATATACAATATTATACTGCGTGTAACTATAATATACAATATAATATTATTATATACCTACTTGTTGCAACACGCAATCGAAGACGTCTGTTCGATATCACAACACGTGTATGCATACATATTGTACAGTTTTTTTTTTTTAAGGTTTACCGGCTTCAACTCTTAAGGTTATTAGCCGTCTTTTTTTTTTTTTTGTATTAAATTTACAAATACGTTAATATTTACAATAAACAGTTAAATCGTGTTTAAATTATAATTTGATTGAGCTAGAGTGCTAAGATTGCATTTTGAGATGAACTTGATAATCTCTGAAGTTTATTCTTCGTTGAGAATTTCTTTGATGTCGCAAGGGAGACTAAGAATTATTATGCGTGTTGTTTCAAATATAGATCATTCTTCAAATGTGTGTTTTATCGTGATGCGAGTTTGACATGTATTACATATTGGTGGATAGTCTTTACTTATTAGAAAGGAGTGCGGAGGTAGCAAAAGCGTGTCCCGATTCTTATTCGGGCGATAGCAATATCTTAACGTCGGCTGAGATCCGGAGGTGTATATATTTATAATTTTAGGAGGTATATAAACTATTTTATATAGCGATTCATATTATTATAAAGAATGGTTATTTATGATGAGACGCGAGTTTTTAACACGGACTTTTGGTAAAAACGAAATATTCGTTCCACTGTGCAGCTGTTTTTAAAAAACTATATTGTATTATAATTCTGCCGTCCTAAGAAAGAATGCCGTAAATCGAAAAAATGAAAATAAAATGAGATTATACTATATTACGTTTAACATTACAGTTTTTCTCAAGTAATAATATCTTAAATAAGTATCCGTTATTTTATTTATAATATTCGCATTGTTCACAAAACGCGCCAGTTCATTAAATCGGTACTGTTAAACGTTTACAAATATATTTGTATTACATTTTACACTTTTGACTATTTTTTTTTAAGAAAAACATATACACTCATGTTGTTGTATTTTTATCTTAATATATTTTATTTAAAATTATATTTAATTATTTGTGACTTTTAAATATTTTATGTTTAAGGCTTCTGTTTATTTACACATTGCGGAACTTGTATACCTTTTTTTTTCTAATAAATAAATAAATGCCAAGGACATGCAAAATGTCGTCTGCGGTTGAACAACACACGTCGAGCATTTTGTGTGTAACAACAGCACCGCCCAAGTCGAAAAACAACGAGAAATAATATATTTTCATCGTATTTGCACCCTTGATGCAGTATACTGTAGCAGTATAGCCAGAAAGATTTATTTGCAGTGGGAGGCACCGAGTTTTTAGGAAAAATGTTTCGTAGTAGCCAAAAATTCTTTATTTCACCTCAATTCATTTCCAGTAAAAACATTAAAGTTTTATTATCTTATTGTATCTTATCGTATTGGTTATATATTTTAGCATATTCCTCATCATAATAATAGATAAACGTACCTACATTTACTAATAACGGTATCTTATGTAGGTATATTTTACGAAGTAATAAACAATTAATTTGTATTATATCAGACTTACTTTTCAAGTAGTAACTAATGAAAAAAAAATAAAAATAAAAAACTACCTATTTATATTATGTATCTAAACACCTTTAATATTTTTTTAAATAGCGTTTTATATCTCTTCAAAACTGTTTAAATCCAGCAATTAATTAAAAAAAATTCAAAATTGAGAGGAAAAGTTTATAATGCATGTATTAACGTAATGTATGCACATTGCACATACTATATTTATGTCATTTAATAATTTCGTCGTCACATTATCTATATAATACATAGGTACCTATATAATATTGTTGTTTACCTTCATTTATATAGGTAGGTATTCCGATTGTACTATAATTCATTACAGTTCTAATATTATTGGAATTCTATAAAAAAAAAAAAGACTTTGTGGTATAGACACGTGCCGACATACCCTGTTGTGTGCATAGTGTAACGCTGCAAATCGCGTCAATTCCAGGAGGTTAGTTTATCGAATAAATACATAATTAGATAAAAAGTGTGTTAAAAGGTTTTTTTTAAATCTCTTCTAAATCTTATTTGAACGTACAGCCTACAGTTACGGTGCAATTCAAAAATCTCTAATCTAAATAAAATACAGAGGTTCCAAATATCACGCTGAGGAAAACTACCAGTTCCTCACCATATCTATATAATCACACCTTAAATAAAGACCTACACATGAAACCATATACATGAAGAGGCCAAAAGTTACTATAAACGATTCCACTTACACCTTAACACTCATCCATACCACTTATTAAAGACTTAGCTACATTAACTATCCCTGGAAACCCTCATCGCCTTAAACGCAAATGGTGCAGAGATCTGTTAAATAACAATTCTTAATCCTACCCTCCCACTCCCTCCCCCCAAAAAAAATAATAATAATAAAATAAAAATAAATAAATAAAAGATGAAAATGTCATCATCGGGTAGCTTCTCCAATCAAATTGTTCAAGTTTTTTTTTTAGTAGTTTTTTGTTTTATGTAGCTCATACTCTTATTGTGTTTGCTGCTACAGATTATGCGTATTATTATAAAAAAAAATTGTTGGCTACATAACGTATACGATAGACGCATATTAGTATTGTAAGGAAATTAGATACCTACCTGCACATAAATCGTTTTGCGAAAATTTATTACGTATATAATTTATATAGCACTGTCTATAATAGTATCACTTATCCTTCCCTATACAAAAACTACATTTTTGTAAATATTTAGTGCCGCTTATTATATCATATAATGTTTTTTTTTTTACCTACAAGGCTTACGCGTGTGCTTCATGCGTAGAAAATATTATTATAACTTTACATGATACATAATTATACAACCGATTACAGTTACAGTCCACCAATAAGTAGGTATCTTATCAATGTATGCCACATCCACATTATGTAACGTGCGTGTGTGCATTATACACGAATAAATGTGATGTACACTTATATAGATATAATATATTAAAATGTGTGTATTTATATTTCACAATAATTAAACTCCTAAATTATAATATGATGTATAATACAACAACTATCGTAGTCTTTGCATGGTGTATACACACTTTATGAAATGTAAAATGTTTCAAAATTATCTCGGGGGTTTTGTAAGTTCACTTAAATTTAGTCGCGAGCGCTCGTGCGACAAACGACTTTTGCGCGTTTATCAAAAAACTCCGCAGAGCGTTTCCCGAGAAGACAAACACCGAAGTTTATATAAACGCGTGCTTGAAAAACTTTGTGCAAAAGTTGTTGCCAACTCGCAAACTTCCACTGTGTAAATAAGTGATGTCTACCCGCGACCCATCGCCGTGCCACCCCCTCCCCTTCCCCTCCCCCTTACCCCTCCCCTTACCCCTCCCTCTCCACCGCACCGGTCGTACACTCACACCCGATCGCCGCCGACCGTTTTCTCTTCCAACAATCGTGCCTGGCAGAGCGAATTTATTTATGTATGTATACATATTTGTACGTATGTGTGTAATGTATAATATATACGTCGTTAACATTTTGCTAAGTTTACTGCAGAAAAATTTCCATCGCAAAACTATATAATACGTATATTATTATTATTATATATACATAAACAAATCAGTTATATTATACTGATGCACTGCAACAACGCACCCGGCTACGTTTCGGGAAACGGCCGAGTTTTTTGAGTCCTCAATCTGTGTATAATCGACATTAATTACATACAAGCAGTGGATTCCGCTTGATGTGGACATGTTGGGACCAAACTCATTTCCCCGCGTTAAGCGATTGTCCATAACAACCGAAATTAGTTTTAAAAAAAAAAACCAAAAAATGTTAGCATTGAATTTTTTTTATTTTGTATACACGAGCCATCATAAAATTGAAAAAAAAAATGTCGAATTAATACATAAAATAAAAATATAAAATAATAATGAATAATATTACATACGAAATAAAATACTATTTGGACGTGGAAGGTGTACTGCAATACGCGCTGTAATAGCTCGTTGTCTAAGCTGCAGTTTAGTGTGGATCTGGTTGATAAAATGAGCATAAGCTTCAAGTTTATCAGACGGACTATTTTTGTTACTCTCTTGCATGAAACACTCTTGATAACACTACTCCTCTACATTTGATTAAATTCACAACAAAATCCCATTAAGGTTTCAAAGGTAATGATTTTTATTACTCTTGATAAACTGCTCAATCTCATAGATATAATACGAAACCCAATCATATATTAGTCTTTTTAAATACACATAGAATAATATATTCTAACGCTATAATTAATAAATATTGCCCACATAAACCGAACTGAGTGCCCATATTATATGGTTTTTTTTTTTTTAAGCTTGTTTGTATACGTTGGACCATTTTGCCCATATTAATCGGTATACACTGTACACACATCGACTCGGACGCTCGTTCACAACAATATGGGTAATGGTTGTAGACGAAAAACGTCTCTCGTCGTCACCGCGTGTGCATATATATATATATATCATTTAATTATATATTAAACACACGGCAAAGATGTTACGGCGAGATCGAAACGCTCTACGACGACTTCGACGATGAGTACGATGGGAGACGAGGAGGGCAGAAAACAAGAGGTTCGTGTTTATAAATGTAGGAGATAACGATCGCATCTATCTGCATGGAGAGTTCATTGAGGCGAGCTGGCCGTGTACGTTGAATGAAACGACGACGATCGTTTTAATTAATGAACAGCACGGAGAGAAAAAATAATAATAATAATAAATGTCGAATGGGTATAGGTAGTACTTGTATATATATCGTACTGTAATATTATTATATGCGAGTGTGTGAGCGAGAGTGGCGCGCGCATCCTGCACACTGCTGCAACAATGCTGCCTCGGATGAGGCGCTGCGGCAAACGACGGCTCGTACCTATATATATATGTATATAAGTATATTTTTATTAATGCGATGTGATTCCCATCGTCGGAACGGCCGTGTTGGTGTCTAGATCGTAAAGAGTGAAAAACAAACTAAAAACTAAAAAAAAAATATCGAATAAAAAACCAGTGAGAGTAGTTTATATATATATAATTATAATATGTATAATGTATACGATTATTACTATTATACGACGTATGTGTTTATATGGGGAAAAAAACCGTGTGCACGCCATCTCGCCGCCGATTTAATTATATTATACACACCTATATAATAATATTATATAAACTCAAGCGGAAATCTGGTAAAATTAATGAAGCGGGAGAAGGGTTAACATTTTGGAATATTTCAAAAACTCGTTCGAAAAACTGCAGTTATTGTTATAGGTAATTCATTAAAACTAGGACTGGGACTTAAATGCCCTAAAAAATGCTTTTATGCCCTGAAAATTCTAAACAATGCACTAAAAAAATGAAAAATTTACCTTAAAATTTAAAATTGACAAAAAAATGCAAAATAAAAACTTCTTATTCTGTAGATTTAAAAAATACATGAAACATATATGCTATAAAACAAGCATGGCGTAGCTCGGAAAACAATGCAAAGTGCATCGAAATCCCAGCCTTACTTATAATTATTAGGCTTGCCATTCGTCCCGGTTTGACCGGGACAGTCCCGGTTTTAACAGCATGTCCCGGTGTCCCGGCCGGTCATTAATTTTGTCCCGCTTAATGGAAGCCGAGCGAAAATAACTTTAATATTGTATTATTTAATAACGAAACATGGAATAATATTGTACATAATATCATTACATCATTATATGATTATCGTATTATGTTATTTAAATTTTATCAAGTGAAGAAAAATGGGTACAGCTATTCTGTCATTTCAAAGAAAAGGATATATATTAGCTCCAAATCTAAAATTAATTTTGCAGTATATATTTTGTATGCCAAGAACTTCTGCTCCAGTAGAAAGAATTTTTTCGCTTATGAATAACGCTTGGTCGGACGAAAAGGGAAGGATGAATGAAAATACTGTACGAGGTCTAATGGTATGTAAAATGAATTTTGGTCTAACTTGTAACGAATTTTATGAAAAAATTAAGAATAATAAAGCCGTATTGAAAAAAATCCATTCTACAGAAAAATATCAAAATTAGCTTATAATATAACTAATAAATGTAAATAAAGTAAATGTAGTTTATGTAAAACAAATTGTATTGATTTATTAATTTTAAATAAAATAATGGATATTTATTATTTCCATATAATTATACTAACTATACAAAAAAAAGGTTATTTAATAATATGATGTCCCGGTTTGGTGATTTTAAAATTTGGCAACCCTACTTATAACAAATAATATACAGAAAATACTTTGATTTTTTTTTATTTGATAGATTCGTCTATTTGTGTTATTGAAAATATTTCATACGAATATCTATTTTATAATAACTGTATTTATTAAATCGATAGCAGGTTATGTGCCGTCAACGCAAGCAGCTCATAAAATATGACGATTTTTAAAAACTATTTAAACGTTTATATATGTATAGACTGCAATATTCTAAGTGCTTATATCTACTGACGATATTAGTACAGAGTAAAACATTAAAAGTCGTTTTTCAGTCACTTTTAAGTAATAATAGTGGGCCTATATAATCCTTTCTTCTCCTCCTCCAACTCGTCTCCGAGTTTCGCCTGAAATACCTATATAAAAATGTATAGAATATGCAACATTGTAGCGCGTGTGCTGTATATTATACGGTATATATATATATTACATACTTTCAAAATCGATGAGGTTCGACCGGCGACCGAGATAAGACTACACACATTCAGGTGTTAGGCGTATTTGGAGGCGACGACTTTACACTTGTGGCGTGTTTACAATCAATCGTTTACCGATTTCGTATGTTTGTACGATATATTATTATTATTATACGCCTCTGCGCTTTGGCGGTAGTGACGGCGGCGTCTTATCTGTTCGACACCACTTAAGGACGTGCTGCAGTGTATACATATACATGCATAGGAGACGGTGAAATATAATATTATTATGTATATATGTATTCTGTATTTGTTTTTTCGTTCAGTGTGGAGGACCACTTATTGAAATAATACGACATGTACATACCACAAGCAAATATACGACTTGAAGTCTTAATGCCGTTTGCTAGTTTGCCCGTGTATATATACCTATATATGCCTATAATAATAATATCGCAGGCAGCACCTACCTAAGCACACGCGTAGTTTAATCATGAAACGACAGCGGCGGTGTTTGATGATTATTATTGTTATCTGCACCCTCGCCGTCCAATTGGGTCGTGTACAAAATAAATCAAACTGCAATAAAATACTTACAAAAAGTTATGGGATATTTGCTAGCAGTGGTTTTCAAACTTTTTTTAATCACGTCACACTTTGTGCTCTTCGTACAATTTTCATGCTCACGTACTCGCGATAAACATTTTTAAGATCTTTTTTTTTTTTTTATTCATCATTTAATAGTTTTTACATCAAATTAAATAAACAAAATCATACAAAATATTGTACCTATTTTTTATTAATTGCAATTATATTTATTATTATTATTATTATTATTTATATCAATTACGATTATATTTTATTACTAAATTTCTTATAAGTGGGTAGATTTAATGAGAAATGTGTGCTTGATGGGTGTTGCAAATATTTTTAATTCTTAGACGAATAGTATAGTTGACGGATATGTGTAATTGTAGATATGCGAGTGTATAATATCATCCTCCGATGAACAAAAAATTTCAAAACATCGTAGCACACCTAAATATTGCTCGCGGTACTCAGTTTGAAAACCATTGCTTTATATAGGTTTAAATATATTGGTGCATCCAAATTGCATGCTAAATAAATAAACATAAATTGGAATGTCCAAATTGCACGAGACCTCTTACAAAGGTCTGTCCAAATTGCATTCCACATTTTATGAACTTATGTGCAAGACTTAATTTTTTTTTAACTTTTCTATTTTTTTGTTACAATGACCCACTCAACACCTACTGTACAGCAAAACAGTATATATTTGCCGGACTTTTCTAATTTTTCAAAAAACGAAAAATAAATTACTCAAAATTTTTATTCATTCATAAAAAATACATAAAGTTTATCTTATTTTATTCATAATTTCAATAACTTTCAAAATACTATTTGTTATATTTTTTTTAATATAATAATAATACAAAAAAAAAATACTTATACCGTCATATCGTCATTTGACGTCATATATATGCAAATTGAGTATTTTTAGTCGGATATTAAAATATTTCAATCTAAAAACAAATCAGTTATAATAAACATGATATCATAGAATGTTTCTTATATACATTTGTGTTATTTTAAAAATTAGAAAAGTCAAAAAAATAATTAAGTCATACACATAAATACATGATTAATTCGGACAGACCCTTGTAAGAGGTGGTACACATCTCAGACGGATCCATTTAAGAGATAGTATGTAATTCGGATGCAGCCAAAGATATAATAATATATTATTACATTAAATATCCTTATCATAGTTCAAAGTGTAATAGTGCCTATATGATAAATATATAGGTAATATTATATATTAAATAATATATATATTATATATATTATATATATATATATATTACATATATTGATAATATTATATATTAATATATTGGATTTAGATTTTCACGAGCTAGGCACGATGTATCGCATGTGGTTAGGTCATAAGTCAAGCCAAGATTTTTTCAGTTTTTAGTACCTCTCTAAATTATATTGAATTGGGTACCTATAAAATCTGAGTTGTTAACACAGATTTTATTTTTTATTTTTTTAAATTTCAAATACAGATTCTAGAGTAGTATATTTTGAATTTTGTAGACTAGCCAATAGATATTATAATATTGTAGTTCCTAACTAACTTAGCTAAGATATTTTTCATTTACATTTTTTTTTATAAGAATCTATTTGTAGGAGAGTTGTTCAAAGTGAGTTATAATATATTTTAGATATAGCAAATCGGCTGCATTACTTAATTTAAACAATGCATGATATTAAAAATTAAAAAAAATAATAAGCTTATCGCCACATGTTTGTAATAATATAATATGAAAACGATTAGGTATGTATAGTGAATAGAGATTGGCAAATATTATAATATTTAGATAAAAAAAAGTTAACTTTATTTTAATCTTATCGAAATTTAATATTATAAATATTTTCATTAATAATATTTAAGTATTGTTAAAAAAAAAAAACTAAACATTTAAATAATTAATACACATAATTTTTTTAAAAAATTAAAAATAGGGACTTTTTCTATGGAAAGTTGACATAGATTTAGTAGCATGCACACGAATAAACTTTTGGTTTCTGTAGTCACTATTTGTTTTGTCGATTTTTACCTACTAAGTTAATATAGACAATAACAAATAACAATAATACTAAAATTTTGAATAAACATAGATATTTATTTATTTATCCAAACTAATATATATATAAATTACAAATGAAATAGAGAAAAAGTAAAAATATAATACATACATGTAAGTCACAAAGCTATAGGCTGGTGATAACAATAATATAAATTGGTAGATTTAGTTAATATTGGAGTAGTCGCAGTACCGCCCAATGCATATTTAGCAGGTGTAGAAAGATATAATTTTACCCACACGTCTTCTCCAAAACTTAAAATTAATGGTTTTTTTTTTTTTTTGTTATATTATTTGTTTGTATTGATAAATATTAATGTACCAAGGAATAGGCATCATCAGGGTTGGAATTGTTTAAGCTATTTAAAAAAGTGACTTAGCGACTGAATTTAATCCTATAAGTGACCTATATAAGTATTTTCCCTAATAAATCGCTGTTATTAAATATTTTGCTATGAATATTGTTTTTCTTTATTTTCAATGTGTGGCGACTGCTATATATATATATATATATATATATATAGTTAGAGGGTTGGGCTCCGCTGAATTAATATGTTCCTATAATATAAATGAATAACAAGAATTGTGTGTAATAAACAAAATCTTAAGCAAATAACAAAAGCTTTTAAATCCTAGTACAAACATTTCAAATAGTTTTAGGTTGGTTTCGGATTACGGAATATTACCTAACAGAAATATTTGATAAATACTCTTATTTATTTATTTATTAAGACATGTACGATCAAGTATAGACGTGTGTTTTAAGGCGTTACCTGTAGGCACACGTTTGAGCGACTGCGTTGTGCGCTCGTGCATACCTGTCGGAATAACAGGCGTCGACCATGCAATACTGTAATCACACGATAATAATATTATAACGATTGCGCTTTACGACACTGAAATAATAATTATATCACGAAATACTATTACGATAAACAATAATCATTATTCATTTTGCGTTGTACATCATATACCCCGAACAGCGGTATTATTTTTTTTACACTATAATATCGTGTATTTTATTTTGAAAAAAATAATAAGAATTTACACTACAATAAATATTACGCGTTACGATGTGACTGAAGCTTCTGCCGCGAAAACCAATCCACGTGCGATGGATGTCACAATTTAATATCGTTTATATATTTACAATTATTATGACTATTATCGCGTCATTGTTGTTAGATTATTATACACTCTACGCGGGTTCGCTCGCGTGTACAGCGATGTCTTCGACTAGCGTTCGAGTTGTATATTATATACATTTTTAATCGATGTACTTGTCCTGCAGGATTTTTGGTCGTGTCTGTTACACGGATTTGCCATTAACGATCGGGTGAGCCAGTCGGGCGGGGTGGCGGAGCTGATGAGCGCCGAAGTGAAAGAGGGAGAGGGAGAGAGAAGAAAATACACCCGCTTCGACTAAATCGAATTCAAAACGTTACAAGATAGTTGCTGCTGCTGCTGCTGCTGCTGCTGCTGTTACGGATACACGACGACGACGACGACGACGACAACGACAACGATGTACAATTTTGTTTTTGTTTTTAACAATATCTCGAAACAACTATTCGTACTCGAATGATACTTTATTATATCGTTGATAACACGTCGTCCAATCGATCGGATTTCTGCCAGTCGATGAGAAAAACATAGCGTTGTGGTGCAGTAGTATACGCGCGCGAGCCGTATAATACGTGATACAAAGAAGTTTTAACGTATACACACGGACTTTATTGTGTATATAATAATATGTACATATATTATTGTATGCGTGTGATATAATAACATGTATTGTTGTATATACTTGTATATCGAGTGGCGCCGCGATCGAAGAGTGAATGAAGTCGACGGCAGAGTGGAAAAACAAAACGAGAGAGTCACAACAATAAGAGATGGTCGGATGGACCGAGAGGAAGAGAGAGGGAGACGAACAGACAGACGGACAGACAGACAGACAGACAGAGAGACGGACAAATATAGAGAGAAGATTACCTACATTATATTATATATTCTTCTAATGAATTTTATTATTTTATCGTGATACAAAATCGTCTCCAAAACCCGTTCCGTTTGATTAATAGATGTTCGCCGCGGATTGTTTATGAATTCGGACGGTTAATTGAACAATAAACACGTTTAAGCACTTAAACAGGTGCCTGTTTCGGGGATGCGTTATATTTATATATACAAAAGAAATTAAGTATCGACAAAAAACAAACAGTACAACATCCGACCTAGCCACGCTTTGGACCGTATTATTATTTTGTATTTTTTATATATATATACGCGTTTGCGTGTATACTGCAGTATACATAATGTGAACGGATACGATATAAAAAAAAAATTAACGATTAAAAAAGGAAAGAAACTGAGAGATAAAACGATGACAAAACGGACAGTTGTTACACGACAAAGACGAGAGGTCGTCATTTAAGATGACAACGAAATTAAAAGTAACTGGTGTACCTTTAACATTATACGCATCGAATAGTCTAGCAGAACATTTTTTTATAATTTTAGAAAATATCTTTTAAACGAACGTTATTATGTAAATATTATTATGATATAAATAATATTATAATAAAATGTTACCAACAACAAACGATATTAGATATTCACAAACTATGCAAATTACCATATTACCATAATGTGTGTATAACCATGGTTATCACATACACATTACATCATGAGGTAATAATACCTATATTAAACGTTTAACTGTACTTAGACGACGAGTTGTGGATTGCAAGAGCATATTGTGCTTTTGACGACACTAGTATATTACTATAATAATATAATAATCAAAAAATCGAATAATTAAATTCATATTTTATGTTTATTATTAATTTAACATCATGATTTAAAATATACTCGTAAACACGTTATAAAAAAATATTATATGCATACCTAAACCTATTTTACGAATCACGGTAGTTGTGTATGACCTTCATATTATTACATAACGACATTATAATACAACCGAGCTCGCGTTTCACCGACAGAGAGCGCTACGACAATCTCACAACCGCCTTTAAATGTTTTAATTTTATCTGGTTTGGATATTTTTTTTTTCTCGACCGCATTATATCGCAACTAAATTGCCCGATTCGGTAACGCATGTCACCGCATTTTATTGTCACTGCTGCAGCGCATTTGGACGCATGCTATACGGACGAACATTTAATATTAAAAAAAATAAGATATCGCCATATGGTAGGTACAACCCCCCCCGCCACTTTGTTCACATAAACATTGACTCGATAAATCGTTTTCAAACGCAGATGTATATATAAATAATATTGTCGTCAAACGTTCAAACTAATTTATTTAAACGATATTGGTAATGCTATGCAGAGATGAAGCTATGGGCGCCGCCGTAATAGGTATAATGTACATGGCGACTGTCGGTAGAAAATATACATAATAATAATAATATTATATGCCCGCGGAAAGACGCATATCATAAACCAACATCTCAGAGAATACACCCTGCAAAGCTGCAGCATCGGCAGTAGTATGTAGGTATATAATGTGTATTATGTATGTATATATACCTAAAAGTATATAATATATATTGAAACTGGCATTCTAAGTACAAACAAGACATATATATATATAAGAATAATGCATCACTCGTATATATATATATATATATACATTCTTGATCAATAAAAACGCGTTTACATGTATAATAAATCAATATACCCCGCGGTAAGCATATATATATATATTATATTCAGGCAATCTATATATAGGACACAACAGTATATCCCGTAATAAATTACGTTTTGTCAAACGGTTTTGCAATGTTATACGAATTGTTTACTAAATCCCTGCTATGTGATACGAAACGTCAGTGTATGTGCGTATATGGGTGTATGCGGGGCGTATATAAAGAATATACACATTAAATTATATATACTATATTAAATCGCGAATACGTGGATAAAAAAATATATAAAAGCATACGTAAAAAAATATACCGAGCTCACAGATTCGCGCGCACGTATATAATATTCAGTATATTCGGCATTTGCAAAAGCAATTTTTTCGACTTTTTTTCACTCGCGGTAGAAAAAGTGACACGAGGAAAATTGACACAAGACGATCAATTATTTATAATCGTATATGATGTGTGCGTGTATGCGATATAATATTATAATATGGCGTGTGCACGGGACAGCAGCAGCAGCAGCAGTGGCGGATATCTCGTTTTTTTATGCATTTAACAAACAATTTATTCATACCAATGTCTTGGCTTTTCAATTCCAAATGACGCGCACGCTGCGCGCATTCCGCCGTCACGACGAATCGTTTTTTAATCATATTTGAAACGGATATAATAAATTGTTATTTATATAATATAATGTGTGTGTGTGTGTGTGTGTGTGTGTATAATACGCTACGTATATATTACGAACATTATATCGCGCACGTGGTAAATATGTATATATTTTTTTTTATAAATGAAAAACCTTTCAGCATCTGTTGTTGTCGACGTCAAAAAAATATATCGGAAAATTGATTGACGCGTGTGTTACACAAAATGCTATCAGGCGGTAAACTGGTAAAGTATACACGTCGTATTATATATATATATATACAAAACAAAATATGTATTTAGTATAAAGCACACACATTTTACAATATAATATATTGTATATTTCATATCTAATGTGAGTATATATTAAATATAAAAAGTTAGTTTGATTTTCATGAATTTGTTTACTAAATGAAATTCATGGGTGGGCCTTAATACCGTTTACACCGTATGGTAACTATATATTAATATTTATTAGGAAGCATAGAAACAATATTCATATAAATGGATTACATAAGTTAACGATATTCTGATGGTTAGGCCGGTTATATAAGGTCGCATTATTATTGTACGCAGTGCAGATAAAAGTTTGAAGTCTATAAAGTAAAATCGAGTGTTTTATAATATGAATAGTTTACAATTAATTGAAAAAATGTCAAAAATTTAACAACGGTTTTTAACTGCTGTTGAGATAATAATATTTTATGCTATGTTTACATTTTAGTTACCATTATTAATAGTATATGATACCATGGCGTTACACGTTTACTACCGCGATAGGTGTACGTAAAAAAACGTCACCAACTCAACGATAATTTACATTCACGAAATTTTGAAGAAAAAATACGCGTCCACTACAAACAAACGGGCTATTAAATCTAAACGGGCGGTATGTAATGTATAATATGTATATTGTATGTCATGGTCTGTTCTGCAGCCTTAAAGTGTCAAGGAAAAATAATACAAGTCTTAAAAGACTGCCATAAAACTTATGAGCATTTTATTAGGAAGAAAAAAATTATATAAATACTGAAATACACACACGCGGTGATACCGCTGCGGTGCGGAGTAGTATATAGTGCATAACGTGTATAGATATATAGTGTATGTGTTCGATTGGGATGATAAAAATTAGGTACATATTATGGTATCGAAAAAAACACTGAAATATACATTAAACGGCAATAAACACGTGTAGCAATAAAATCATATAAAATATATATTATTATTATATCTGTTCCGTGCACATACAAAAATGAAAAAAAAAAAACACACACAAAAAAAAAAAAAAAAAAAAACAATAAAATCGCATGTAACTTTTTAATTTATTTTACGATATGTGACCGGAAAAAGGACACGACGACGACAAGTCGTTAAATTCACCATAATATAATATCGAAAACTCTATGGGGATAATAACGACAAAAATGAAAAAAAAAAAAAAATGTATAGGTATTATCCATTGTTTTATCATTTCTGTGCGACCGCGTGTCGGTGTGCGCAAACGCGAGCTCGTATATAGTCGTGCCCACGTACGATTGTGCGCTGCGCGCGGTACCTATATATATACACACGACCGATGGCGTTTACAATAATATAATAATATGAGATCCGAAAACAATTTTATGTCCCATTCTCCCATCTCGTGCGTATGTTTGCGTATACGCACACACCAAATAATATATTATAATACCTATATACAATATATATAAATATATATACATACGGGAACGTTATTAAATACGTTGTACGTATAAGTTTATTACTTGTTTGATGGGCTAATAAATTTCCGACGGGTTTCCACATAATAATGCACTGCAGCGCCACACTCGCCGTATATAATAATAATAATAATAATAATAATATACATCGTGTGTACGTATATAATATTTATTTACATATTATACTAACTCGGCGCGTATACTATTTGGACCTCATCGCGCCCAGATAGATATTGTTACACGGCAAACGGAGATCTCTATCTTTCCCCGAACTCTATCCCTCTGTGGATATATTATTTTTAAAGTGTCCTATAATATGTAGATAATTCGACAAGCACAACCACCTCGATTCTTTCCCCTCTATTTGTACATTTATTCAAATTTTTGAATTTTTTTTTTAATACATCTCCTTAAAACCCATATTTTTAAACACTTGAATTTTTTATGCTCTATATGGTGACTTTTCTTTATTAATCAACAAAAACCGATTTTTTACTATAAATTGTCAAGTAAAGATGATTTTTTTTTTTTGAAAATATCGATGCATTTAAACAAAATTCGAACGGATTATTAAACGATGATAATATTATAATTGTGGCCGAATGAATTCCATGAATATAGGTTTAGAAAATAATGATTTGAAAATTATAGTAATAAGTATATATTAACTTTTTTTATAATTTATAAGAATTATCCGAATTTAATATACCCCTAGCAAGTAGGTATACAAGACTTGACTGAAAAATATTACATACATTTTTAAAACTATTTAAACTTACGGTTTATTTATGCTCGGAAACTACTCGTTCAAATTACGTTTTAGATGCATATCAACATTTTCAAAAAATACTCGACAATTTACAGTAAAAAAATAGCGGTTTTAATTTGAAAAAAAAGTATTTTGTATCGCTTAAGCTCTCGTCAAAGACATATTTTTTAAATACGATATAAAATACCTAGGCTATGTATTTGAAAAATATTAAAATATTTAAAAATTTCAAAAATCAGAATTTGAATAAATGTTCCCATTATTAAAGGGGATACAATGGGGTGAGTATAGGCTTGGTGGATCACTCTGTATGTCCGTTATGTTATTATAATATATAGTTGCGTATATTATAATCGTAAAAAGAATATCACAACCCATTAGAGAGATGGACACAGGCGGATAAACTCATAACCACGCGCGCTGTAAATTGTCGCGTGAACATTATAGCAAAATACCTATAAATGCAGCAGCTAATAAACGGCTATAAACCGATCGATCGACAATTTTTATGACGCGCAGCGATGTCGTTTAATTTTATGGAATTTTTGTGACCGGCGGCGGCGCTGCGGCTTGCACGGACGACTCGCGTGAAGTAGTTGCGAGTGCCAGTTCAGATATTTTCAAATCACCCGGCCAACGAGAAAAAAAAACAGAAAATTGAAGTAGTCGAGAGAATTTCAAAATATATGTATAATAATATACAACGTAGCAAGGAGTTTCACGAGAAATAATGTTCTATCATAAATTATTTGTTTTCGTGTGTATATATATATATATTGTGTGTATAACATATATATAATATAATCTATTACGTTACTATAACGTTATAAAGTATATAAGTAAGTACAGCTAGAGTGCTAGACTCATACCAGACTGTACTTATATACTGATCTAGTATACGTATAGTATATCTAGTCACGTTGTGAACGTTGTTTTAGATTTTCTTTCGAATGACTCGAACCAGAATATAAATAATTGTTTTTTTTTTTTTTTGAAAGCGACAGGGCGTTGTGTGCGCATTTCAACGTGGTCACGTGTCAGCCTCCCGTTTGATTAAAAGGATGAGGACAATGAAATTACTCGTTCGTGGTGATTACTATGTTATGGACTCCTCCGGTTTAAAATGAAAATAATTAATTAAAAAGGGTAGTTGTAAATGATTCAATTATTATTGTATACTAAAAAGCGCGGTTTTTCCACCCCTCGTCGTTTAATGCACACATTTATGTATTGTTTCGATACACGCATAATGTAATACGTTAATATGAATTTTTTGCCTGTCGCGTGATGAATTCGATTGTTTTAAATAATTAGGCTTTATCTAAATGTATTTTTTTACCTATGATGGTTTCAACCAATGTTTTTTTTTTTTTATTTGAAAAATGCCATGTGAATTCAACGACTTTGCGTAATTTCCATCATTTCCGGTTATTGTAGATATTTTTAAACTATGTGTTGTTCGATATTTGGTTAGATATTTCAAATTTTAAACATATTGTAGTCGGTAGGTATGCTACTGTCTACTAACAATAATTTACAAATATTTTGGAAAACTAGATAGCAGGAAATATACTTTTTTAGTAAAATAATGATATAATTAATTTAGGCAAGACATCCCAGTCTAATAAATAAAATATACGCTGAGACCACATAACCATATGATAATAATATTCTGATTGTAACTAAACGCCTCACTGCAACAGCGGTTCCCAACCTTTTTGAGACTATTATCCATAAATCGAGTTAGATATATTAGCAAATATCCCTCCCAAACAAGCAAAAAAAACAAAAATAAAATACGCATTATACTTTATCCCTCAAAAAATTCTGTTTACCCCCTTGAGGGGAGGGGTAATTACCACCAGATTGGGAACTATTGCCCTACAGTCTTCTGCTGTGATGTCCGTAGGAGTGTGTATAACCGTCGTACATGGGTAAGTGATGACCCGGACAAAAATAAGACGTGTACTTAATTTAGCGCGTTTGTTTTTATAAAAGTTTTTCCATCCATACTTTGTTGAAACTTTGTTTTAGTCGTTACCGTTTGTGCCTTGACGCTGATATAATATATTAGTCCCATCACTGATATATTATATTCAAGCAAACGCGTTAAGGTTGAATAATATTAATTGAACGTAAATGCCATTAATTTATTTGCAATTTTCATCAAATCTGATTACCGACTAAACAAATATTTATGTTTCGCATACTATATTCATCTATATATTGAATTGGTTAGTAATTTAGATTATATTATAATATTATAAATTCTACATTTTCACTAAAGTTTAACTATGGAAATATTACGATGACATTTTTAATTATCTAGAGAATCAATATTTGAGTATCATTTCGTGCAAAATTGAATTTAAAATACCATTATGTAGACCGAACACAATATCACTGCAGAATAAATAATATTATCTAATTAGTAACGGCTGATCCACGATGACAGTCAGGACTGTTTATTTTTTTATTAGGCTCATCATAATATTTTTATACAACTGATAATAGATGGTAGGTGCAGTATAATATTAGTATTTATTTATCATATCTCTATGTTTAATGCCCTTTTCTACGTTTTGAACCAAACCTTATACACAGACTTAAAATTACAAACAGTATCGAAAACCTCCTCTAAATTTTACAAACGATACCACAACTCACTACTGGACCATCCAAACATTCTGGCGAAAAGTCTTTCCAATTTAATGACTGAAAATCCTTCAAAAAAAAATTGTAAAGGAAATGGTGTCGCGACTTACTCCTTGACCAACCTCCTTACTTAACCTAAAAATCGGAGTGTCGCCGGTGGGTGGTTCTCCGCCCAAGTCCCTCTGTTTTTTAATTTTTAATACTAAGTTATTTTTTATGCTCATTATACTAAAATTTGTATAAATTGTGTAAATCAAAAAATGTATTATATTGATACTAATTACTATATATAATATCTATCTATTTTTATATTTATGAAAAAACAATTGGCGGTAGACGCTCATGATAATCATAATAAACAGAATAATTTTAAATAAAAAAAAAATCCGATGGTCAGTTTTAACAACGAGCCTCTGAGAGTCGAGACACCGGAGAAGTACGACGGCGGTGTGGTAATAATTTAAGTTCGTGTTTTTCGGGCGAACGTAATAAAACGAAATTATTACCATCAAGATTGCGTAACAGACGTCACACCGGGGTGGTTGTTTCTTTGAAATACTTTCATCGAACACGGAACGTCGGACGAAATTCCGACTAAAAGTCAGCGGAACACCAGCCAAAACCCGTCGAAGTATTATAGATAACTCGTGGAAACTGCAGCGTGGTCACTACGATGCACACGGGACATGTGCAACGCGTACAATGGAAACAAAAATAATAATAGTAGTAGTAATGATTCGTGTTATTTTCTCGCGTATAATAATATACGCGTGGTGTGTACGCGTGTTATTCTGCGTTGATTCCCGGTAAACGTGCGTATATATAATAATATTATATATTATTATTGTGTGTGGACGATGGGTTAAACGATATGTAAACGGCGACACGGAGCGAGAAAAGACGTGCGTACATGTCCGTGTACACGACTACGGAGAGTTCCCGCGGTGACGAATTATTCGGAATTACTATTCTGGGATTGAACAGAGGGTGGACGGGGGGGAAGGGGTGGGGGGGGGTGGGAAGGGGGTTCGGAGAAAGAGAAGAAAAAAAGAACACAAAGAAAAGAGATAAAAACGCAAATGGTTAACACGAGTGCGTGTTGTAAACCCTTTGTGCGCGCGTTGTGTACACGGGGGATGGAATGTGTGCGAGTGTCCGTATATACGTTATATGTTTATACGTTGTTATGTGTACATCATGAGAACCCGCGAGGTCAGGTCGACTTGTGAGGTAACGACGACGACGACGACGACTACGTCCGAGGTATTGAAGGAAACTCGCCCGTTTGTGTGCGTGTGTGTGTGAAGCCCTCCCGCGGATAGCCGACCGAACGTCCCGCCAGGACGAGAGACTGCAGGCTGCGCACGACACACGCGTTGTATTCGACGGTAAATCATCGTCTCCAAAGGATTTTCGCTCTCTCGCCAGTGAGTGAGTGCGTGCGTGCGTATGCGTGTGCGAGAGTGTTGCGAGTGTGTGTTGGCGCGCGCGCTGGCGGCTGTGAAGTAGCTCTGCGACGTCGGGTTTGTGTGCGTATGAATTATATCGTTAAAATCCTATACACGACATGGTACACGACGACGACGGGGGCTACCCGAGGTGCTTTATGCGTTATTATTATTATTTCCACCGAGATAATGCACCGCCGGTCGAAACCCCAAATTTGTAACGTATCGCTTTTATTACGGGTAAGATGTTACGGGCAGAACAGCCACACCTCACACAC
>JACXSJ010000956.1:0-10654 GCA_014851325.1 Pentalonia nigronervosa | reverse complement strand
ACGGCTGAACCGGAGTGTTGAATGCCGCCAACTATATATCGCATCATTGATACACATACACGTGTATGTTTATGTAATTACATTACAAAAAGACAAAAATCGACAAGGCTGTTATATGTTTCACATTTAAGACTATATATCGTCCAACCCATAGGCGTGCGCAGAGTTTTAGGTCAGGTGCACCAAACATTGATTCCAGTCCATTCTTTTTTTCTTAACGGCCCACAAATAATTTTTTTTTATCTCCCATATTATTATAAATATATACAATATAACCTCTCAAGTTAATTATTTTGATTAGGCGGTTTAGAGATCAATTTAACTAGAAATACATAATATTATAATCTTTATATGACATTATTTTATAAATCTTTAATGAATGTTAATAAAATACTGTGATAAATAAATAGACCTTTAAACAGATAATAGATTAACTTTGTAATTTAATACACTTTTTGTATACCTATATCTAAATAATTTTATATCGAGCATTACACAACAGCCACCCAGCTTGTACTCGTTCTACCCATTAAAATCTATCTGAGCCGTTAAGGGGTAGTAAGAATACACCCTACTGCCACGGTTCGCACGTGTCTATGGTCTAACCGTCTACGCATATACATTCAGCTTCGACGCTTTCATAGCATAATTATATCAAACAAAGACATATAGTATATACTAATAATAATCTGTACACATCGTGGAGTCACCCACACTGTTGCACATATTCTCACTGAATGTAGAGTTTAAAACACGGAGAGAAAAAAATCTACAAATATCCGATTACCTGTCAGAAACATTATAAGCCCTGAACCTACCAATATCATCAAGCTCATATAATTTCTATCTGTAACACATCTCAGCAACCTAGTGTAACGAGCTTCCATAAACAACCACATCATAACTATTATAAACCTAAAAGTTAACTAATTCAATATTTATATCCAATCTTTATACTTATTTATTAACATTTATTTACTTTATTTTATTTTGTTTATCTCATTTATTTTATATACTCAAAATAAAATAAAATGTTATTTACCTATATTAACTAAATTGAAATCTACATGTCTTAATATCTACATTATGTAATTCACTGTTATATCCAATGGCCACAGCATCCACAGAAAAAATCGATCACCCACACTGCACGACTGAACCTCTCCAGATTGTTGAACACCGCCAACTATATCGCATTATTGATACACATACATATGTATATTTATGTAATTAAATTACGCTATGACAAGAATCGACAAGATTGTTATATATTTTAGATTTAAGACTATATATATCGTCTAACCGCATCTATACGTGCAGCTTTGACGCTTCCATAGCATAATTTATTATATCAAACGAAGACATATATAGCAGTATAGTATTAATAATAAATGTTTTCGCGTTAAAATATATGCTTGGATATTGCACATTTATACAATAAAATAAGTAGATGCGTTTAATATTTTATTAAAATTAAAAATAGTTGCTCTGTTTTTTTAATGATATGTTCATTTTCATAATACATACATTCATACATGCATAGACAATTCACCAAAATAGATGTATATATACCGCTATAAGACACGATCATGCTGCGGAATAAAAAAATACCCATTCTTTGTCGTTTCTATTCGACCGATTCGAGTGCTCATAGATGTCATTCGAATTCTTTTCGTATATATACAGTAAAATATAGTGTTCCCATGATGCACGCCATGCATCATGTGTATACCATACTGTATATATATATACCCGTATATATATATAAATATATCGACAGGACCCAAGCACGGTCCAACGGATACATCCTATTACACACACACACACACATACTTACTCGTCCAGACGTATATTATACGGTAGACATAATACATAATATATTATATAATATATTTAGGTAATAATGAGCGCGCGTCTAGTAGATAATGCGTGTTATGGTACAGCGCACTCGTAAACCGATTAATACATATATACCTACGCGTGTATTGTAATGCGTAGTATTACGCATTGTACGGGCGATTGTAAATTTCGCCAACACTGTGAACAGGTAATAAAAATATTATAGTAAATTGCGCACGGCATTTTCCACGTAAAAATTTCTGTGTAGTAAACTGCGCTCGGAATTTTTCGGTTTCGTAAATGGATATAGTAAATTGCGTCCATACTTTTTAGTGACCTCGAATTCTTCAATATCTATTTTATACACAGTTCTACATCTATTGGTGTAAAAGCCTGCACACGTTTATTATCACTAACCGTTACGATATTATCGATATCAAAGACTTAGTAGTTGAATATGTGAAAACAATGTCGTATTACTGATAATATATGAAAAAAATTAAAAAAATATTATTGCTCGTTTATACTCTATGTATAATTAAAATAACAAAACAATTTTTAGCAATTTAATATCCATATTATTTAATTTAAAATAAAAATGTTTTTAATTTTTTATTAATTTGTTTATTTTAACCAAACACAAAAATCATTTTTGGAGGACAGTGATAGTCGCCTCCTCGTGGTGTCCACTGGATAATGCTAAATGGCTACAATAAAAATAATATCTCTGCTGGGCGCAATTTATAATTTTTTTCCTTTCGTTGGGCACAATTTTATTTGTCTGTGCGTATGCCACATAATGTATATGTATATTATTATTGTTATTTAGTGGCGTCAACCCTATTTCTAGATGTAGTAGTCGATACACATGGAAAATAAGGAGAGAAGAATATTCAAAGAAAAATATTTAATAATTATAAATTGTTTGGAAACATACTTACAGAAATCACTTGTTTGTAACTTTTATGAATAAAATTAGTCATTTAAACTTTTAGTCTAAATAGACTTTTACTTCAGTTTTTTAGTGCTTTTTAATAGCTTTAATCACTTTCAGCCCTTAATGTTAGCCATATCTTAGTACCTCAATATTCATCAACATTAACAATTAATATAACAAAAAAAAACCCATTAAATTTTGAGTTTTGGAGGGAGTGAGTGGGAAAAATTGTGTATTGTTACACCTGACAAAATATGTGTTTGGCGCCACTACAGGGCCGTCTAACACTTACTATAATATGTATATACTATCACTCGTGTTGTATATATATATATATATATCGCCATAGCCTATAATGCTGTCTCTTGTGAACGCATCACTAAACATTAAACAACCCTTTTAGAGTTAGATTTTAATTTACTACGAAGTGCGCCGGCTCGACGACGACAACGACGCGGACGACTGTCGGCATGGGGTTCGACCTAATAATAATCATCCCCGCTTTTAAAAAACGCATCGGGTCACCGCTACGCGATTAAGACATACACATACCTACACGTTTTTTAATCGTCGTCAAGCGTTATTAGATGTAATTTAAACATTGAAATTATTTATATAATGCGTACGAGTATAAACAAAGTCCAGGCGTGAATATTATAATAATCGAATAAAATAAATCGACGACTTCTCGAGTGCGTGCACGCTATATAATATAATATTATAATATACGGATTTCCTTTTATTTTTTCGTTCTCTTTTAATTACGGCGTTTATTATATAGGTAGGTATTAATACAATTTAATAGGTGCGTAGTCGTTATAATGTCGTACACGTAAAAAAAATATACCGTACAAAATTGTGTCCGTCGTGCGTGTACTCGTGTATAATAATATTATGTATGTTTAGCGATATAGCCGCTTAAAAGCCAATCTGTGTTCAAAACGGGCCCATTATTTCTGGTTGTCACCGTCACACGCCGCGTACAATATATAATGCATATATAGTGAGTAATATAATATAGTACGAACGGTCGAATAATATACATATATATGTATAATAAATTTATACGTCTGTTAGGTTTTTTTTCGGTCAACAATAATACCTATATATAGGTACATAATGTCGCGATCGTTATAAATGTATATATTTAATTAAATTTTTAATTGGCCGTGTTAGGATTTTAACGCGTATACTACATTAAACTCGTTTCAACTGCTCTGGTTGTAACCTTTATGCGTTTACAACTGATTACATTGGTCCCGCTTCGCGTATACGGCTACCGTGGTTTTGTTTTTCACCCATCAGAGCAGTTCTGCCCGACCATAAACTGTGATATATTATAGACTATCATACTTTGAAATATAATTAAATATAGAACATTATCACTGATAATGTATAAACGAAAACGATATTTCGAAGTCAAATGTAACTTGCAAGGTTAATATTGTCAAATAATATTAATTGAATTATATCGAGATCTTTAAATATGACGTAGCAAGTTCATATGGTATTTCCGTGACAACGAAAGTTACGACGGCCGAACAAAAGGTCGCTTATATAATATTTATACAAAGACAAACTATATCACAATAAATAAAAATGTCCAAATGAGAGCTATCAGAAGTAGGCACATAATATTATTTGAAATGTAGAAATAACTAAAAAATCAAAGGAAAAACAACGGCTTATGGGGAGAATAACTACTTCGAATCGATCAATACAAAACCCTTTGTACTCATATACGAATAAAATATTATTGATTTTATTAAATAGTGTCTAAAACTAGATACACTTGGCGAATAATGAATAGAATATTTTCTATTCGGTTTGTTGTAACTCGTAAAGTATACACCTTAAAAAATTATTTAGTCGCACCAAAAATATTATCGTATTCACATATATATTATCCATAAATAAAACACGATCTAGATATCTATAAAATGGTCTACTCTTAATCTTATAATTATTATTATATAAATAGGTATAACAATTAGTTTATTTTCATTAAATTATGAATGTAACGTTGTAAAAAAAAAAAAATTATGTTGATATATAGTAAATGTAAAACAATTTTTTTTACCTATATTACTAGTTCACTCATCCGACATCAAAATGAAATGTATACCTGCACGTAAACTTTGAATTTTCGATAATTCATATTATATGCTAATTAAAATAGGCACAGACGTTAAAAGTACTCATACATAACATTATATAAAATATAATATTTTCGTAAACAAGGATACAACCATATCCAACTTATACGGAATACCAGAAAATTTTTAAAATATTCATATAGCTATATATATGATTATGCGTACTATAGCTCTCTTAACATGCACAAACGTCGAAGACGAATAACAAAAAAAAAAAATCCCACAGCACTCAACACTATGACATTTAATACTATAATATAAATATAATCCTCGTGGTGATAACCCGTTTTTAAAGACAAATAAAAAATTAATATTAATGACGTTTTTCCTAAACACCCATAATAATAATAATAATAATATACAATACGGGTTTATCGGACAAACGCATACAGTTGATCTAGCAGCGTACCTCTATCGTCTATCACTATTCAGTATTCACGATAATATCATGTATATTTTATGTCTATGCGACGGTGGAATATTATGTTATATTATTATGTATGCCGAAAATCGGAATAAATCGATTTTTTCGTTAAACTTCTGCGGAAGGGTGTACCTATACATATGCACTAAAAATAATGTAATGGTACATATTTTTTTTCGCAAGAATCGGTTGTGTTGCACCTGCAACGTAATATTCAATAAAAAACACCAACTGTTGAGTACAATTTACGTTTGACCAAGAGTACGCCACATCGTGTATATGTAGGTATGTGTATATTATTATTATTAGTATCGCCTAACCCTATTACTAGATGTAGCAGGCGCTATTCGTTGAAAATAAGGGGAGAAGAAAATTCAAAGAAAAGTATTTGATGACTGTAAGTTGTTCGGAAACATATTATTATAAAGGTGACTTTTTTTTATGATTAAATTTAAACACTTAGACTTAGACTTTTTTTAGTGCTTTTCAATAGCTTTAATCACTTCCAGTCCTAATGTTAGCAATACCTTGATACCTCAATATTCACTAATATTAACAATTAATATAACAAAAAAAAAAAACCGGTAATGTTTTGAGTTTTGGAGAGGGTGGGTGGGGAATATTGTGTTTTGTTACAGCTGACAAAATATGTGTTTGGCGTCACTGCAGGGCCATCCAACACATACTATTATATGTATATATTATCACTCGTGTTGTAAATATATATCAATATGGCCATCATCGTTATAATTGTATATATTTAATTACATTTTTAATTGGCCGTGTTAGGATTTTAACGTGTATACTACATTTAACTCGTCTTCAACCGTTCTGGTTGAAACCTTTATGCGATTACAACTGATTGCACAAGTCCCGTTTCACGCATACAGCTACCGTGGTAGATAAACACATTCAATTGATCTAGCTGTGTATCTCTATTGACTATCACTATTCACGATATTACCATATAACAACATTATGTATAATTTATGTCTGTGCGCCGATGGAATATTATTTTATATATTATGTACGTGGGAAATCAGAATGACTCGATTTATTCGTTAAAAAAGAAGGGTGTGTGACTTATGCACTAAAAATAATGTAATGGTGTTTATTTTTTTTGGCGAGAATCGGTCGTGTTGTACGTACAACGCGGTATCCAATCAAAAACATCAATGTTATCTGATGAGAAATTTTCGGAGAGAAGAATAAATACGGGTACGTTGGTCCGAGCAGAGAGTATAATAGAATCCCATAAAACCGACTCTTTTGTACACCCAAACGGGTGCACAGCCGAGTGTACAGCAATAATATGTATAAACGGTAGCTGAAGCCCAGTCGTTACAGGAATTCGTGTCGGTTGGGAGAAAATACAAGGAAAAGTGTGAAATAAAATCGCATCAGTCGTCGTCATCGTCTCGTTTTTCACCCGAAACGGCCAAACCGTGTAACGATTATTGTGTAACCGTTTCGTCGAAACGAACTCGTTTCCTGCACACATGTACTGCACACGTTGACATTTTGCTCGCAGCGTGTCCGATATGATGTTGTAATAGAGCAACGTCGTGGTAAACAAACACAAAAATATTATTATAATATAGAAATATCGCGTCGCGCGATAAATCAAAAGTTTTCACACAAAACGACCTGCAACCGCACGCAAAGCAGGTTTTCTGAGAAAACGGCATTACACGATATCACAATATCGACGCGTTATATAGAACACGATATACACGTTATTATTATTATTATTATTGTTATTATCGAGCCCGGTGGACGAGACCTCCCCGCAGCGGGGCCGATACAAAAATATTGAAAATCTTTCCGAAAACACGGCGGACGGGGGGTCACTGCTCAGCGATGCGACTGAATAATATATATTGTATTATATTATTATGTTATGCAGCTATGGAACCTTTACACGCATATAGTTGTAATAATAATAATAATAATAATATGTAATATTACGTATATATTGTACACATACACACGCGCGAACGATTCGGTGGCAACGGCGGCGGGAGGTCCTGCTGTAGTCGGACACGTGTTCTCGTGTGTCGAAAAAGGATTTCGCGGAATTTCAGGGGGTGGAAGGTCCGTCGTGACTTATACCATCGCCCGTACGGGCTGCTATAATAGGTATCCCGCTGACGGAAACGTCCGAAGACACTCCACTGTTGCTGCAAGTCAGTTGTATTATATATTAAACTATTATTATTATATAATAAAACCGATACCGCCCCGAACGGTCGTATTTAAAAACGCATGACACTTTTACGAGGACGCGTATGGCATCACGACGTTTCGTTATTACAGCGTTATCGCCTTATACCCAGAGCCAGAGGGTGTGTCGTCAGTGGTATACGTGTGCACCGGTGCGTGCAAGGTTGTTCTCGCCCGGTGGCGCGACTCGCGAATAATGCAACGATGTATATATACAATAACAATATAACAGATATTATAATTTATAAAGAGATAGGGGTGGTGGTTTGGTATTCAGGTGTGTACGCGGACAATGCACGGCAACATCGGTGTATGATATAATAATAATAATAGGCATGATGTATACGATATAATATAGCCACCGCATAATGAGATAATTTCGCGGAAAAGACCACAACGACGGACAACCATAATATAATATTATATTATTATTATTATATTGTGGTGGTACGGTTCGAGAAATGCGTTACACTTTTTTTTCTCTCGCGGGGAGGGTAGTAATAATATTGTTATTTACAGTTTTTGAGGTCTTATTTTGTGAGCGTTGTATGTACACACACACACACACACACACACACACACACACACACACACACATACATATTATACCAATTTCACGGGCTGCGCCGTCGTCACCGAGTGCACAATAAACCGTGAAATGCGAGTTTAATAACCGCACGAAATCCGCTAGCGTGTAATACGCAGCTCGAGAAAGATATCTATAATCATATATAATAAAAAAAACATTCATAGAGAGTGAGAGAGCTGTTCGTCCTCTCTCACTCACTCGCTTATATAATATAAAACGTTCGAGTGGAGTCGCGAAGACCGTAAGATATATCGTATTTAACCTTTTATTTAGACATGCATGAATTTAATAAATAGGTAGGTATTGGTAAAACGATTGTCGTAAATTGGCATCGTACATTACTCCTAATATATCGCAAGGCTAACGTACTGAGTGTGAGGTATGGCAAATGTGGTGGCCAAGCGTATACACAATTATAGTGACGGAGGTTTCTCGCACGCGTTGCGGTAATGACCGGCGGGGACTCCGGGTAGTAAAGTCGCGACTCAAACAAGAAGAGGACTCGACCGAGTGCACCCACCACAGTGGATATCCACACGACAAACTGATCGCGGTAATCCTCAGATTTAGGGAATACATATCAAGGTAACTATAG
The DNA here is from genome assembly GCA_014851325.1 of Pentalonia nigronervosa. Lineage (NCBI taxonomy): Eukaryota > Metazoa > Arthropoda > Insecta > Hemiptera > Aphididae > Pentalonia > Pentalonia nigronervosa. Next base: position 1,891 of record JACXSJ010000956.1, on the reverse strand, counting down.
AAATATTGTAACAATAATAATCATTGTAAAATACAATATATATATATATATATATATATATATTGTACTTTACTTACATAAGGTAATCCTGATACCTAGCAGTAATACACCTAGGTCTAGTCCCAGAGACCTTGTAAATAGAATCAGAATGAACACCAATTGGGCGAGTTATGACATGACGACCGGTGGAAGAGGTGACGTTACACAGGTTAGTCCACCTAGGTGGATCCAATTTGCCGTGTTAGTTAAAATGTAAAGACACTGCAAGACCATCTTGTTTATAATATAATAATATGCAGGGTGTAAAATATCGGGCATAGTATTTTAATCAAAGTTTTTGGTTTATTAAGGCTGCGGTATAATAACGACTGCAGTTGTACTCGTCATTATACCTATCATTTATAACATATACAATATAATTATATATTATGTAGAGATATTTTTCTCTATATTTATATACACTAAATACTATACTAAGTCAACTGTCGTTATTCAAGAGGATGACTTACAAGATAATTAAGTACAAATTTATATACGTCCATAGGTATTATATTATACATATACACTATTTATAATTTATGTATCACATGATATGATAGAGATCCGCTTAAAACAAACGTATATTATGAAGACGAATAAATTAAAATATACTTATTTTCGATATAATACGTGTATCACGAACTTGGATAACATCTCGTATATTAGCCTTTAATAGTGTCTTAGTTCACCTACCTGAATATACTATTATTTTAATATATTATATTTTACATATTATATACACTGTATACAGTCTCAGATCACAGAAATCGCAGCAGATAATCGTTTCAACTACAGCGGAAGAATCAGCTTTAGGCGTTACACAATATTAATAGCCCGTATTATACCTCTCTATATCTATAAACTACTTTTTTTATATACTGTTTAGGTTATAGGACATTGTATTTAGAAACCACGTTTACTGTAATAATATTATTATTATCATACATCATCTTCGCGGAGGAATATTTTGTCCAGAATATATTTAAAATGTATAGATATACGCATAATTTAAATTCATTTTATATGAAAGGTAAAATTAATATAAAAAAAAAAAAAAAAAATTATAATAATATATATTAAAATATAATTATTTATCGCTAAACAAATTTATGGCGTTTTGGCATGCTTCGGTCGTATAAATATAACTGTTATTATATTATATTATAAATGTGTATACATTTGAACCGACTACTGAGTGCGGTTTATTACGAATCTATATTATATATATATATATATATATACACACAGAAGGCAGGTAAATAGTAAACGCGATAAATAGTTTGTCCTTTTCTATACCTACTTATGAGATATAATAATTTCATAATAACATTTGCAGTCCACACGATGAAATTTAAAACGACGACCGCACAAATGTTGGCAAAAGAAATGTTAACAAATCATGTCGCGTGTGGGTGCCGCTGGTATAGAACGGTTGCCCGGTAGCCGTGTACAGCGTATTATTATATACATGTCCGCTGTCCGGATTCTACTTTATCGAGCAAACACACGATAATAATATTATATATATTTAAAAATGCAATTTACAATCGAACGGAATTATTGTTCGAATGTTTTTCTGCAACGCACAAAATTCGACGTGATATTTATTATTGTTACGCTAATATATCTTAGAGCGGATTCCCGTCGCGCGTATATTATATAATGATTAGGGTGCGGATTTGTATGTATTTACATATTTGTCATGAATGATAATATTTGAATGATTCCTTTACAGAAATATGTTACAGGACTATCTGATTATTTTAAGCTATGGTTGATATTACATATTCTTACATATTTAATCTAAATTACATATTTTTACATATTTTACTGATATTACATATTTTTGTTA